>JAHWFP010050647.1:0-25142 GCA_023313725.1 Lithobius niger | reverse complement strand
AGTAAATCCAAGCACGTTCGTGATTCTCGTCCTAAGAACAATTTTGCTGGAGTTTCACCCGTGACTGTGTGCGGACAATTTCGGTTTGCTACATGAAATTCATTAAGGCTTTGCTTAATTGTTTTACCTTCTTTGCGAGCAGCTTTGAAAGCTTTTTTAAACTCTCTCACGTACACTTCCCCAAAACCATTTGACTTAGGATTATAGGGTGCCCCCGTTAGGTGGCGGATTCCCCTGGTTTTGACAAAGGTCTGAAATTCAGAGGACATCCAATTTGCCGCATTATCTGTCACGAGTGTTAACATTTGGCCAAAATCGGCCATATATTGTTCAAATACTTCGATAATTTTTTCCGACGTTGTTTTCTTCATAAATTGCACCACTGGATATTTACTGTGGGCATCAACAATTATTATGAATGTCAAACCTTCGACCAAACCAAAATCCGAATGGACACGGTCGAGAGATTTTAAAGGTACCTCCCACGAGTGTTTTGGACCAGCTGTTTTTTCTCCTTTTTGTTCCTGGCATGGGATGCACTTTTTAAC
Organism: Lithobius niger; assembly: GCA_023313725.1. Taxonomy (NCBI): domain Eukaryota; kingdom Metazoa; phylum Arthropoda; class Chilopoda; order Lithobiomorpha; family Lithobiidae; genus Lithobius; species Lithobius niger. The sequence continues at coordinate 24,594 of JAHWFP010050647.1, read as the reverse complement.
CTGTAATTCAAGATCTGCATCTATCCCAGGCCACCAACACTTTCCCCTAGCCAAAGATTTGACTTTAACTATTCCCAAGTGTCCGGCATGTAGGTCCTGCAATATTCGTACTCTTAGCTTGGTTGGCACGACAACTCTTAGGCCCCAAAAAAGGGTATTGCATTCTACAGTTATTTCATTCTTACGAACGAAATAGGGCTTAAGTTCTTGTTCTTCAACCTTGTCAGGCCAACCATGTCGCACATAGCGCAGCACCCTAACCAACACTGGGTCTTTAACTGTTGCTTTAACTAAGGTATCATTTAGAATGGGTAATGATTCAACAGACTCAAGGTACAAAACTTTAAAGGGAATATCTTCATCAAGGTCTTCAGTTTTAGCTTCTAAGGGTAACCTAGACAGCATGTCAGGTGTTAGATTATATTTACCCGGGACGTGTTGTAGGTCATAGGAGTAACCATTCAACTGCATTGCGTAGCGCTGTACCCTGCTAGCAGCCATTTGGGGTATTCCGTTTTTGGGCCCAAAAATCCACAGTAACGCTTTATTGTCAGTTTGTAACGTGAAGTGGTTAGAATAAAGGTACTGATGGAATTTCTTGACCCCCCACGAAATTCCAAGGGCTTCTCTGTCGAATTGGGAGTAACCCTGTTCTGCTTTTGTTAGCTTCCTGGAAGCAAATGCAATGGGCTTGTCTTGCCCATTAGGAAGCGTATGCATAAGGCACGAGCCCAATCCAAACGGAGATGCATCTACGGCTAGCTTCAATTTGTACTTAGGGTTGTAGTGCACCAATGCATTTGATGACTTAAACAACTCCTTAATCTTACTCATCGCTTTAACACACTCCGGGCCCCAAACCCACTTTTGTTTAGGACTTAGAAGTTTGGTGATAGGTACTAATTCATGAGCTAAATTTGGAAGATATTTTGCGTATTGGTTTATAAAGCCCAGAAAGCTTTGCAATTCAGGTATATTACGCGGATTTGGAGCATCAGTCACAGCTTCAATCACTTCAGGCAAGTTTGTTAGCCCCTCCGAATCGATCTTATGACCTAAATATTTCAGTTCTGATTGAGCAATTTTGCATTTCCCAAGACCCAAGCGAGCCCCTGAATCTTGCAAGGCTGACAACAGCTGATTAAGGCTGTCATCATGTTTAACACCCTTGCCACAAACCAGGATGTCGTCATAAAATGGCTCACAGTTTGGAATACCCGATGTTATGCTCACCATAAGACGTTGAAAAAGTCCTGGGCTACTAGCCAAGCCAAAGGGACAGCGTAAAAATTTAAACAGACCCAAAGGCGTATTTATTACTAAGGCTTCTTGTGACTCTGGGTCAAGCTCCATCTGAAGGAATGCATCCTTGAGGTCAATCAAACTGAAAGTGTCGCTTCCGGAGAGCTTACCAAACAATTCGGCAGCAGTGGGAACTGGATAATGATCTATCTCTAGCTGGGAATTTACTGTTGTTTTGTAATCCCCCACAATCCTAATCTCCCCGTTAGCTTTATGCACTGTAACAATCGGTGTAGCCCAACTGCTAGTGCTTACGGGCTCCAAGACTCCCATTGATACCAGCCGTTTGATTTCAGCGTTAACTTTCTCTTTTAAAGCAAGTGGAACTGGTCTAACTTTTCGATAAACAGGAACTGCATCAGGCTTAAGCTTTATACTAGCCTTAAAATTTCGAAAACAACCCAACCCTGGTTTGAATAATTCTGGAAATTTTGCTGCCAAAACTTCCGGGGTGATAGCTGTTCTATGCACCTGTATGGCCTCTTCCTGCCATAACCTTTTAATATGACTTAAAACCAAAGGATAGAATCGTTTCAAATCGTAATCAAAAATTGCAAGCCAATCCTTGCCCATTAAAGGTGTTTGCTCTGATTTTGAAATTAAGGCTTGAACCTGCTCAGTTTTACCTTCAATCTCAACGTTAACACGAATATAACCGTGTACACGTTGGATTTGTCCAGTCCACGATCTAACAAAAATGTCAGTTTGCATCAGTTTACAATCCTGCAAGTATTTATTATACCAACTAAAAGGTAAAATAGTTGCATCGCAACCGCAATCAGCCTCGAGCGTCAACTCTACACCATTGATGTTGCACAGGACATTCCACTTCTCCACCTTTACCCGATTGATGCTCAGAACGTTGGCCTCCAAGTAGTCGTCCGACTCACTAGAGTCTTCACAATCACTGGAACTCTCAACCTCTAAGCTAACATCAGAAACCTCACTCTGCTCAAGATGATGAGCTTTATTGTTTTTGTAACCATAACGATGTTTTTTATTACTACTTTTGGGATGTACTTGCTTATTCACAGATGAACTTTTAGGGTTAAACTGTTTGGGTTTTTTACACACCGCTTTAAGGTGTCCCTTTTCATGACATCTACCACAATTGTAGTCTCGATATTTACACCGGCTACGGCCGTGGCCTTTAAAACCACAACAAAAACAAACTAGGTCTTTCGAGTTGGAAGAAACTGATTTTACAAACTGTTTTTTACTCGTACGTTTAGAATGAGTAACAAAGTTAACATTACTGGAATTAGCTTTTAATTCTGTTTGGTTGAGGTCAGCAGCTTCCAAGGAAAGTGCTAACTCAACAGTGGCTTGTAAATCCAAGGTTTTCTTGATTAGTTCCCGCTGTAAAGTAGAGCTAGCCACCCCACCTACAATACGGTCACGTATCATTTCCTCCTTGATCTTACCAGCAACAATTTGATCATAACCACAATGCCTGGTTAACTCTTTGAGGGCGTCAACATATTCAGCAATCGTTTCATTAGGTTTTTGAGAGCGCTTGTTAAACCTTAACCTTTCTGAAATTAGACTAGGAGCAGGCTCTACTGCCTCCTCGACTGCTTTAACTAATGCATCATAAGTTATAGTTTCAACCGTTAACGGGTCTATAATTCTTACGATTTTTTGAAACATATGGTTGCCCACGCTAGCCAACAAAACATCGCAGCGATCACAATCTGGTATTTTCTTAGCCTTAAGAAAACACTTAAATTGCAAAATATACATTGACCATGTATACTGCACTGGGTCAAATGCTTGAAATAATCCATTTGACTTAACAGTTTGAACCCCACTAGTAGGCATTACAACAAACTGCTGGAAAGCTAAATTTTAATTTCCTCCAAAAGCCTTTTATTAGAAAAAATATTTAATTTGCACAGATTCACCTAAACAATCGTTAAAAACGACCTGCTAAACAGTTTTAGGCTTTTTAAAGCAATTTACTAACAAGTTGCGTTCAAATTTGCAGCACAAGGCTGTTTTACTAGGCTTACTTGCTTTTAATCATTACTTAACGGGACAAGCAATTAACCATTAAACTTGACCAAACGGATATATTTAGTGCTACCTTGAAACACTACACGTCTGCAGGCCTCAATTTAAGCAAAAAATAAAATCAAAAGCATTTCTAGTTTACACACTAGATTAACAAAATGGTACAAACCATAAGCGTTTCTAATTCACACATTAGATTTACAACCTGGAATTTAACCAACTCCAAGGACAACAACGTAATGAGCACCAAAAGGAACAGTGAAGGAGCACCGGCCCTGGGCCCATCAACAAGTAATAAAGTTATAAACCTTAAAACTACAAGGTTCCCTAAACGTGGCAATTAAACATGCAAAAGACTAAACTCAGTTACGATTTTTTCAGCTAACCTTACTAGTATAGCCTAGCAGTGATAAACCGCAACGCGTCGCATTGACATAACTTTAAGAGAAATAGCATTTACAAGTTAAACGTAAAAGGGATAATACAAGTTTAAATTTCTGGCAGTGAGCTATAATTAGCCAGAAATGTCTACACACAGCCAAGGGTGACACTATTTTTTGAAAAGTTTGGCTTAAATCCATCTCCAAGCGGATGACTATTATTATGTGCCAGATAATAAAAATTCATCTTACCTCTAACTGGAGCGAGAGTCAGAAGTTGCAAGGAGGACTTTTAAGCGTTGAGGTAGGGTTAAAACCCTCGTCGCCAATTGATGTGTCTTGGACCTAACACATTTCTAAGCTAAGCACTATAGCTAAACTATTCTACTAGAGAATAAGGAGCAGGTGTAGACGGTACAGTTAGGCAGTTTATTGTGGCATGAGACAAAGCTTATATTACATATGCTCATTAGCATACAAGCACTGATTGGCAAGAGTATATGCAAGGTACACCAATAAGCAGCAAATCATAAACAGATGTCAGTCAACCAGGATGATACACTTGCTTGCTATTTTAGTATGTCAACTGGATGCACAGAAGGTGCACCAGTACCAGAACAGACCAAAATACTTGCATGTTTAATTTTCATAACGACGATTATGAAATTGCAGCACTAGCAACGTCCAATAATGAACTGAAAGTGCCCAACACATTTAAAGAAGCACTTAGCAGTCCTGAATCAGATAAGTGGTTAGCCGCAATTCACGCAGAATATGGAAGCCATATAGCAAATCAAACTTGGAGACTCGAGGAACGTCCACCAGGCGCACAAGTCGTCGGGTGTCGGTGGGTTTTCTGCGTCAAACGAAATGCTGTCGGGGGCATTGATAGATACACAGCACGCCTAGTTGCAAAAGGTTTTACTCAAATTCATGGACAATCATATTTTGAAAGCTACAGTCCAATAGCGGGGCTTCCAACAATTCGTTTAGCAATAGCAGTCGCCGTGCAAAACAATTGGTATCTAGACCAGTACGACGTCATATTTACAAGGTCGACTCGATTGTTACGTTGCCATGCAACAACCAGAGGGGTTCATTGTTAGCGGACAAGAATCAAGTCTGCCGACTTGTGAAATCTATATATGGCTTAAAGCAGGCTGGGCTTTGTTAGTACAGACGTTTAAGTGAGGTTCTATTGTCGCACCGGATGAAACGCTGTCTGTCAGATGCGTGTGTCTTCTGGATACGTGTTAACAATGAACTTGGTTTTGTCACTGTTTACGTCGATGATTTAATGGCAGCGGCACAAACAATGGAAATGCGTCAATTGTTAAGAAAGATTTTGAGCGCCGACTTGGACATAAAATATTTGGGTTCTTTAAATTTTCTATTGGGGATACAATTCGTACGTGAGCCCAATGGAACATTACATGCAAATCAAAAAAACATATATTGAAAATATCCTGAAGAAGTTCAATATGGAGTTCTGCAAAACTGTAGAAACTCCGTGCATACCTGGACAACATTTACTCAAGACTGTCAGCTTAACTCCTGAAGAGGAAGAAGAAATGCGATGTGTACCTTATCGGCAGTTGGTGGGGTGTTTATCTTACCTGGCTCTGGCAACTCGTCCTGATATATCGTATGCAGTTAATGCTGTGGCAGTTCATTCAGCCAACCCCGGAACTGTACATTGGGTCGCAGCGAAAAGAATACTTCGTTATTTACGAGGGACAATTGATAGGAAATTGACCTTTCGACCTAGTGACAAGAAATATATGCTGATGCTAGTCACGCACCGAGTGCAGATGACCGCAAATCAAAATCTGGAGTTTTAGTCTACTATGCGGGAACGCCTATACTCTGGAGAGCAAGTAAACAAAAGAGTATATCACTTTCAACAATGGAATCTGAGTACCGTGCTCTATGTTTGGCAACACGAGAAGCCTTCTGGATTAGAGCCTTTCTGAAAGAAATAGGCGTCTATCAGTCACAAGAATCACCTACCATCGTGAAGACAGATTCCTTAAGTGCAATTCAGCATGCAAATTCCCAGATAGAACGATCCCGTTCAAAACATATTGAAATAATATATCATTTCGTTCGAGAGAAAATTAACGACGGAAATATCCGACTTGAATTCGTCCCGACCGAACGAAATTGGGCTGACATATGTACCAAAGCAGTTGCGACTTCCATACATCACAACTTGTGTCTTGGTCTCTCCTTAACAAGTTAAGTGTGCAGATCAAGTTTTAGAATATCAAGTGGCCTTCGTCACACGGGGGCTTGATGGAATCTGGGACTGATAACCGTAGACGTCAAGATCCATATCCTGACTTGGCTACTTGGAAACAAGCATCTGGTCAAGACACTGCTGCGTGTGTGTGTAGTGTTATATACCATAACGACAATGTCGTGATGTTATCTTAACAATAAAAGTAATGTTTACTATTGTTAGCTGTAAACGTTTGTTGTTTACAGCTTCACTTCGAATTAACCTTCCTTACCTTTAGGTCGTACCCAATGTAAATATTCCCCACTCCTAATGTATTTTCTACCGTCCTTTACGAGTAAACCAATTGATTAACAATCATGATGTGCTGTGATCATCTGCGTTACTTCACGACCACAAAACTACCAGTAAAATCTAATTCCACTGCGCTTTACTCTATCACGAAATATCAATTGCAAAACCAGCCAATCCATGAAAACGACACTCTCTTTCGTGGACTAAACCCAATAGTGGGGTACATAAAGTGCATTTTCGTAAAAATCGTTCACCTTTGGAAAGAAGCATAAAAGTTGGTACATATGCTCATTGAAACCCACTGTTTCAAAAAAGCCCATTAGCCACTCGAAATCTAAGACGGCGGGGCGGCCAAATACCAGGCAAAATGGCAGCCAAAAAAATGGTTTTGTGCCTGTATCTCCTAAAATATCAATTTTATCAAAATTTGCGTTCAGACTGAAATTGTTGAAAATTAAATTATCTATAGAAAAGTATTCTATGAAATTTCCGGTACATGCAGTGGTTAAGGAGATATACTGTGTTGAAGAAAGGACCACTCGGCTGTCATCTTTAAAAAATGGCCGCTAGCATAGTATTTTGTGTTTAGCTCATGGAGAAGTAAAATTTGCAACTAGAAAACGTCCGGTGAATATCTTTGCGTCATGTTTACTAACTAATGCGACAATGTATGCATTGAATGGATTGTTTGGTTATTTTGCACATTCGTTACAAATACCATTCATATTCTGCCAGCCAAGCTCAAAAAGGACTCTAGTTTACAAGATAGCATAACCCGAAAGTTGGAAAAAATCCGTAAAAATTCCGTACACTCCTAAAGATCGTCACTAGGGTGGATGTAGACTCATGAATAGGTGTAGCTTTCCTGTATAAGGTTTTCAAGATGGCGTCCAAAAATGGCGACCAAAAAACCTTTTTGCTTCTAGCACCTAAACCGTTCATCCGATCGAAAATAAACTGGAAACCATTATGTTTAGAATAAAATTTCCTTCAGAAAAGGTTCTATTCATATTTTTCGTTAAAGTAACCGTTCTGGCCGAAATTCGTCCTTTTAAGTTCTTTTAGTCCGTTTATGTGCTGTAGCTAAAACATTGCATATGTGTATTATAATTCCTGACTTTAAACAGCTGCAATGTTAGTTCTAATTAAGAGCCACTAGCGTAATTGGGATTAAAGAAAGGTGAAGATGTACGTTTTTTCAACAAGAAATTTGACGATTTATTTTAATTGGGACCTAAACTACGGTAGTTTAGCTACATCGCAGTGTTTTGAGTTTTGTGTTGGTTTACAACAAGTTCCATCTTTAAACTACTGCAGTACCCGTTCTAATTCTGATAAATAGATGTGGTTAAGCTTACATGAATGATGAAGATATATATTTCCGAACAAGGGTAATTTACAATGATATATTTTAATTACCAGATAAGCTATGGCAGTTTATCCACGTTGTAGCGCTTCGATTTTGCATCGTTTTGCGACAAGTTCCAGCTTTAAACTGCTGCAGTAGCCATTCTAATTCAGATAAATGGTTGTAATTAGGCTTAGATAAAAATATACACATCTTCATTTTTTATTTCAGCCTAATCACTTCCATTTATCTGAATTAGAACGGCTACTGTAGCAGTTAACGATGGAACTTATCGTAAAACGATGCAGAAATCAAAGCACCATAAATAATAAATAAACATAACTTTGACCTTTAATGGTTAGGATGATGGAAGGGGGTTGGCCACTAAATCCATTCCTTGTTAAAAAAGAGAGAATTGTCAGGGATGGTAATTTCGTTTGAGAAACCTAGCAAGTGAATATTCTTCCAAACGGCGTTAAAAAACGCTCACGGAGGGTGCAATGACAACAACTTCGGGAAGGGAGTCCCAAGCTCCGACAGCAGGTGACGCAAAGAAGAATTTCCTACAGTCTGTGCGCGAAACGGGTTTGCTAAGTTTAAGTGAGTGGCCCCGTGCAGTGTTACAATTTGTAAATGTGGAAAAAGGCACATCAACTGAGAGCAGCTCATGCAAGATTTTGAATGTCAAAACGAGGTCCGCTTTGAGCCTTCGCAATTCGAGGGGTTCAAGATGGGCCATGGATAACCTTGTGTTATCAGTGTAATTTCGATATCCATTAAGGTTACGAATAAAACAGCGTTGAACAGCTTCGAGCCGGTCAATATCCTGCAGAAGATTCGGTGACCAGATTGTGCTAGCAAATTCCAAGACAGGGCGAACAAACACCTTATAGGCCCAAATCTTAGTCTTTACACAGGCAGAAGTAAAGCAACGCCATACCATAGCTAATCTACGATAGGCTGAGGCAGAAATCTTGCAAGAGTGGGTAGGGATTTTAGGTCGCTAGAGAACCACGAGAATAACGTAAATAAACTACCGTAACTTAGCTCCTAATTAAAATAAATCATTATTATTACCCATGTTGGAAAATATATATCTTCATTATATATATCTTTATCTAAGTCTAATACATCCATGTATCTGAATTAGGACGGCTACCGCACCACTTTAAAGATGGAACTTGTCGTAAACCAACACAAAAATCAAAGTGCTACAACGTAGATAAACTGCCATATCTTAGCTCCTAATTAAATTGTTTTAATTACTCTTGTCGGGAAATATATATCTTCTTCATCTTTCATCTAAGCCTAATCACATCCATTTATCTGAATTAGGACGGCTACCACGCCACTTTAAAGATGAAACTTGTCGTAAACCAACGCAAAAATGAAAGCGCTGCGACGTAGATAAACTGCCGTAGCTTAGGTCCCAATTAAAATAAATCATTAAATTACCCTTGTTGGAAAACATACATTTTCACCTTTCATTTAAGCCCAATTACGTTAGCGGATCTTAATTAGAACTAATATTGCAGGTGTTTAAAGCCAGGAATTATAATACACATATGGACTGTTTTAGCTATAGCACTAAACGGTCTAAAAGAACTTAAATGACAAATTTCAACCAGAAGGGTTACTTTTATGAAAAAATATGAATAGAGCATTTTCTGAAGGAAATTTTATTCTAAACATAAATAGTTTCCGGTTTATTGTCGATCGGATGAACGGTTTAGGCACTTGAAGCAAACAACTGTTTTTTGGGTCGCCATCTTTGGACGCCATCTTGAAAACATTATACAGGAAAGCTGCACCACTTCATGAGTCTGCACCCACCCTAGTGACGATATCTAGGGGTGTACCTGACACCCTGTACGTACGGAATTTTTCTAGCTTCGGGTCATACTATCTCGTCAACTAGAGCCCTTTTTGAGCTTGGCTGGTAGACTATAATCGTATGAATGGTATTTGTAACTAATGTGCAAAATAGCCAAATAATCCTTTTAATTACTTATTTTTGTAATTAACCTGTGTTTGGTGCATACATTGTCGCATTAGTTAGTAAACATGACACGAAGATATTTTTTCTAGTTGTAAATTGTACTTCTCCAGAGCTAATTACAAAATACTACGCTAGCAGCCATTTTTTCAAGATGGCAGCCGAGTGATCTTTTCTTCATCGAAGTATATCTCCTTAACCACTGCGTGTACCGAATATTTCGTAAAATGTTTTTCTAAAGATAATTTAATTTTCTATAACTTCAGTCTGAACGAAAATTTTGATAAAATGGATATTTAAGGAGATACAGGCAGAAAACCAATTTTTGGCGGCCATTTTGCATGGTATTCGGCCGCCGTCTTCAAATTTCGAGTTGGTAATGAACTTTTTTGAAACAGTGGGTTTCAATGAGCATATGTACCAACTTACATGTTTGTTTCCAAAAGTGAACGATTTTTCACCTAATACGCCCCATTGCACCCTTGGCTCCACATCTTGACGTCTCTAGGCAACCTAACGAAAACAAGTCTAAGCCATAACAGAAGCTTCACAACAGGCCCTTCAAGAACATCCCACCTCTAAACAGAGACAACTGCCTGAAGCTGAAACTTCAATCGAACCTTAACGGCAACCAAGGCCGCCGACCTGAGAACAACCAGTCCTTCATCCCAAACCTTTGTACAAAGGGCGAAACAGTAGAAGCACAAACCCTGACAGATGGAGCCGCTGTTCCTCTCCTGGAGGGAAACGGAGGTCTCATAAAGACAAATAACACCATCTGGGCCATCCAATTTTCGAGTGGGAGCATGCCTCCATCATTTTCTACCTGCCTGGAAAAGGTTAACATCCAATCCTCAAATCTCTCAGTCATCCAAGACGGATTCAACCCAACGTTCTCCACCGAGCCACCACTTACTTCATCTTCATCCTGGCAGTTCGCAAGCCACAACCTAAAATTGTCCGCCGAAATCCAGGACATCCTGACGAAAGGCACAATGAAGGAACATCACCAACCTTGGGGACCAGGGTCCTACAGCTTCATCTTTCTACGTCCGTAGAAATCCGGAGGAGAGAGATTAATTTTCAATCTCAATTCACTCAGTCAATTCATAGAGAATGCTCACTTCAAATGGAAACACTAAAGTCAATCTGTCTATCCCTGAAAAAAGACCACGGGACGGTCTCCATAAATGTAGAAGATGCTTACCTCCACGTACCACTTCACGCATCATTCCAGCATCTCTTTCGTTTCACGCTCAATCACAAAGTATACACATTCCAGTGCCTGTCATTTGGACTGAACACAGCACTCAGAATTTTCACCCTCATATTGAAACCAATTCTGGTAAAACTGCACCTGAACCAAATAGAACCAAGTGCTTACCTGGACGACTGGTTGCTAAACAACGAAGACCCAACAGAATTAGCCTCTCACCGGGACACAACGATCAAGCTTCTCAATCAGCTTGGATTCAGTCAAGACTCAATCCAGACTCAATCAAGACTCAATCCAGCACATGATATCATTTTCGTAGGAGTCGCCTTCAAACTAAAATTTGCAATGGTAGTGCCTTCTCCAGACAGGATAGAAGATTTCACACATCACTCACACCACCTCCATCAACAGTCCCATCATTTTCTCAAAGAGCTTCATCGGCAAGATGGACTCCATGGCAAATCTTGTCCCCTACGGGGGATGGATGACCAGACCATTCCACCACTACCATATAGACACCCGAGGAAACAGCCAAGTCATCAACATCTAAAGCTTCCAACAGACCCCAGCTTTCCAATGGAAACACTCCTCTGGTGGTCAGACATTCTAACACTGTCTCAGTCCGTTCCACTCCATGAACCCCTGCCAGACCCCTCCTACTGACCAATGACTCTCGGGAAGGCTGGGGACCTCACGTATGTGTTTGGTCACAACAGGATCAAGACCACATCAACCTCCTGGAACTGAAAGCTGTGCTCAAAGTCCTTCACTACTTCCAACAGCTTGTCAAAGGGAAAATTGTTAAAGTCCAAGCAGACAACACAACAGTAGCCTACATTCAGAAAGAGGGAGAAACAAAGTCTCACAATCGCAACAAAATAACCTCGTCACTCTTTCATCTCTGTATAAAACTCAACACAACCATTTTGCCACTCCACATCCCAGTCAACCGGAATTTGAATGCAGTATCTTTCTCTGAAAGCTTCCGACAGGAAAATGGACTCTCAAAAAATTCATCTGCGAATATCTCTTCAACATTTGGGGTTGACCAATGATTGACCTATTCGCCACAAGGAACAATGCCAGACTTCCCCACTTCATCAGTACCATCTCAGACAAACAAGCCACGGCAGTAGACGCACTGACCTACCCTTGAACAAACCCTCCATGCGTACCTATCCCTCCGTTCAAGCTGCTTCCTTAGGTCCTAAAGAAAAAAAACTCTGTCCCAAGGCCTATTCCTACTGATCTCTCCAAACCTGCCATCAACAACATGGTTCCCTCAACTTCTAAGTCTCATAATCGACACTCCAAAAAGTCTTCCTCAAATACTGGCTCTGCTATCACAACAAAAGGGAACCAAACTCCACCCAAACACCAGTGCACTAAACCTTCTTTGGTGACTATTATCATCAAAATCATCAAATGGCCAGAATTCATGAAGAACAAGCGACTCTCATTGCCTGTAAAGCCATCAGGAACTCAACCAACAGAATCTATAAGAACCACTGGTCAAAATGGTTTCATTGGTGTGACAGAGGGGAGGTCAATCCTGTCAACCCTCCCTCTGTCACACCTACTGGGATTCCTCAATGATCTCTTCAAAGAAGGATTTAAAATGGGATCAACAATTCTGATTTACCAGTTGGTACTGAACTCCATCTTTAAGGCTGCAGGCAGTAACAGCCTCCTTGACAACTATCGGAGGTCTTCTCTAATCAAATCCTTTGAAATTGAATATCTGGCAACTCGTTGTGTCTTCCCCGATTGGGACCTCTCCATCCTCCTGCAATCTGATGAGACCACCTCACGAACCAATGCAAAACTGACCTATGAACATCCTCACTAATAAAAACGCTGTTCCTTATAACCCTGGCCACAAACCTTCGATTTAGCAAAATTCAGCATTATCAGCAGACCCGGCCTTTTGTCTCTTCGCTCCAGATAGCTCCTCAGTCACCCTTACACCATCCACATCACCAATGTCTCTTCACACTGACCATATTACATATAGAAAGAAATCTGCCAACAGCGAAGCTTAAACCGAGGAAATCAACAAAACAATGTTAAGTTATCAACCACTGACAGCGTCAGTATTCCAAGCGATTGCAGCAGTCACCGTAGCTTACTACTGGAGGAGGATCCTACACCATAAATTTTCCATTCACTTCTACACGGTCCAGCTGTACCTTTATCCACTGTCTCTCTTGCCTTTACTTCAATGCTATGGGATTACGAAATAACTTGATGAACTTCAACTCTCCATATCATCTTACTCACCAGACCTCAACGGAGTTTCGGAAACTCGCCTTACTTCTGCTATTCCAGACTCTGCAATTAACATTGATGGCTATTGTGCTTACCGCAGTGACCGTTCGCTGAGGGGTCATGGCGGTGTTCTCATCTACACTCAAATAGTTTTTCATCTTCCTGCAGTGAGTGGTTCTTTCTCTGATTTCCTCGGAGAATGGGAATCTCTCTGGTGCTTCATTTTCTTTCCTCACGGTGTCAACATCAACATCTGGTGTGTTTACCAAACTCCGATCAAAGGCTACCCCACCTACTGGCCCAGTTTTCTTGCCATGCTTACCAATGCAGTGTCCACCAACCCGTCAAGTCCGTTCTTCTGCATGGATGACTTTAATTTACTCAATATCAACTGGAATATTGCTACTACTTCTGAGCTAAACCCCAGTGCCGCACTCGAGTTTTTCGACTTAATGGGCAATTACATCCACTTTGACATGCATGTTTTACTTTTTGGTCACTTACACAATAACTAAACACAATAATTGCACTAGGAATACGTACTTATATCCGATAAACAAAATAATTATTATCCGATACAATAATTTAATTACTGCATCACCAAAACACGTAATGGGTACCGCCATTGTTTTGCACGGAACAACCGAAATTAATGTTTTGAAGACCACTCGTCATCGCCCAAACCAATGTTCTGGCCTCCTTAACCATGACCTTGTTTTTTCCGATTTAGCTCACATTCTAAGTTACTTTCTAAATTAGCACTCTTTGGTTTCACTCCTGGCATCATTTCTTGGCTCAATTCGTATCTTCAATCTAAGTGTCTTCGTGGTTCATACGCACCCGGGCTTCATGTGACTTCTGGAGTGCCTCAAAGCTCCGTTCTTGGCCCTCTCCTTTTTGCCTTCTATCCTCCAGTGTCTGTTAGTGATGGCTTGAAACTTTTCTTTGACTCTGTCTCTTGCCAGTTGCTTCAAGATGATATCCAACGTGTCACTGATTGGTCAATGCAAATTCTCTTCTCTTTAACACTGATCAATACCATGTTCTTTACTTTGGTCATAGCAACCCGCATTTAGGTTACCGTCTGTCTGGAAAGCTGATTACTCCTGTTGCTAGTCGTACGGACCTTGGTATCACTGTTGATAGTTCTCTTAATTTCAATCTTCACACTGAAAATGTCATCTCTAAAGTTTTCCATAAGGCACATTTCATGCTAAAGGGTTTCTCTGCTCTCACCCCTTCTCTCTTTACTGTTTTATTCAAAACTTTCTTTCTTCCAGTTTTCGATTATTGCTCTCAAATTTGTCGCCCTTACAAGCTTTACTCACTGAACCATCTTGAAAATTGTCAGCAGCGCCTTACGAAATGGTGTCCTACCATTCGTTCTCTGCCCTACCCAGATCGCCTACGTAAGCTTCAACTTACTACCATATAAAACTGATTTCATTGTGGCGACATGATGCTTTCTTACCAACTTACTCATAACCTCCTAAAGATTAAATGAGATTTTTTTCTCACCGAATTTCAGGTTTACTCATGACTATCCTTTTCGCATCTGTGGTTCTGTGTCCCAGACCAAACTTCACTTCCAGTTCTTTACGGAAAAGGTTGTCCATGTCTGGAATGCCCTTTCCTTTCATGTTGCTCGTGCCCCGTCTCGTGTTGATATGCTTGTTCGTTGATGCTAATGTTTGTTTGGGTGGGTGGCTTCTTGTGCCCTTTCTATTTCTACACCAAGAGCAGACTTTCGAGCAAACACTCAAAAACCTTGCCAACTATCCAAGCCAATTGTCATCCCTGTTTTATCTAAGATTACAGGTGATGAACCTGAACGTCTCTTAAACCTTGCGTAAATCCTTCTAGTCGGGATTAACAGCAGCTTTAATATGTGTAGAGATCTACGCTCTACACCGGCCAGCTATTAATTTAACTGCAGCAACTGAACAAGATCACACAATCGGCATGCAAGTAATGGACACCACACAGATTTATCATGGGTAATGAACGTAAGTTTATTCAAGCCAAATCGGTTAGTGTTAGTGAGTTTATATTCTCCTTCTTAACCCCTTCGCAACCAGGTATAAAATTCACTTTTGTCCTAACAAACCAGATTTCAACACGTGGTCAAAACAAATGAACATCTATCAGCAGGCAAACCAACTGTTAGCTAAATTTTTGGTCTTTGAAACCAGAACGAACTAATTGTTAGCTAAAAGTTTGGTCTTTGAAACCACAGTCATGACAGCCAACAGAGGGAAGTTAATCTATGACAAACGCATGTTCGTTATGGTTCGGCTTGTGCAAGTCTCTATGACGAACGCATGTTCATTACTGGTCGCGAAGGGGTTAACTTCCAATTTAGTGCACTCCTTAACTTTAAAGGGGCTGGGGCTCTATACTCTATAACGCTAATGCGTCCTTGCCAGTGTTAGGCCTATTATCTAATATCTCAACAACTGCACCGACTATTCTAAGTCCAAACTAATACTCTGAATATTCGAGGTCCAACAACTGTACTTAATCAATCACTACTTATACTTAGCTTCTACAACTGAAGAATCCTGGTCTGGGGAGCTCAGAGATTGGCAGCCTCACTGTGTAGAATTGGAAACCAAGTCTATTTAATTCTGGGGGGAGCTTTTATACCCAGTTTTGGGAACTGGTTTCCATTGTCTGAGGGCTCTGACCTAAAGTGGTTCTGACCCAGTTTGAGTGGGTTGGTCTGAACTGGTGCTGTCCAGTGTGAGCAGGTGGATGGAAGGTTCCAGAGCCAATCCAGGACCACTGAGTTATAAAGGGCAAATCTGGATAACTCAAGGCTGGCTTCTAGCCAAGGTGCACTAGGCCATTGCTGTGAACTGGGCTAGAAGTGTTGAAGCCAAATGCTGTCTTAGTGATTCGTGATCTTAATTAATTGGTGCTAATGGCCGAATGGATGATGTTATACCTTAATGATAACCTTTGATTAGTTATTAATAATAAAGATCGGATGGTTTTATCGTGCAGATACTGTTACCGATCCGATATCGATTCACCGATATATCAGGAATTAGGTTAATTAGCCTAAATTAAACCATTAACAATCGTCCTTGCTATCAACGGTACGGCTGCTTCCTAATGAAGCAACGTGCTGAACCTTAGGTTTAATTTAGTCCCTATATAAAGTACATCACTGAATATGTGTGTTTGTATGGTTAGTGTCTGCCATATACAGCTAGCCTCTGGGGAACAGTCTCCGCGCTATTCTTCCTCCGTAGGTTACATTAAAGCGTAGTTAAAACCCAGAAGTCACTAAGCATTCTCCGGCCGCATATCCCTGAGCTTAACTTTATCTTAGCGTTTTGAAAAATCTAATTTTAGTTTGAAGAAAGCTGTCTAGGGAAAGATAGTTTCTTCCGCGTGCTAGCAGGAAAGGGTTTTATGCTCCCGTATTATGTCGATCGTCTCTCGAGGTGGCCTATTCTAAGGTCATGCACTACTCATGGGGGGGGGGTGACTGAGTGTGTTAGGGGGGTAATAAAAATGCCATACTTACTCTGACTTCGATACCTCACACAACAGTTAAAATACTTCTGTATGTTTGTTAATACCACAATGATTTCAATTTCTACCATATATTCATTTTTAGTTGTATGTCAAATAGATACTGCACATTCAATTTCAGTTTCATTGTCAATGTCATGTCCGCTTACTTAGTTCATTTTTACTACCTCAGACATTAGTTATGACACATCTGTATGTCTCTTATACCTCATTACCTTGGACAACAGTTACAACACATCTGAATATCCGTTGAACCATATGATATTTCAGTTTCATTGGTAACATAACTTACTTCATGTTTCATTTCATATTCATACCTCAACACATTGATAACATAATTTTTTGACATTGTCAATTTCATTTCATCTATCAACATGGTATATTTCATTTGTCAATAAGTTCATATCATCAAAGTTCTCTGAAACGCAATTTGTCACATATGTCGTTCCTTCTTTTTGATTGCATGTCATCATGCTGGTAATATAACTGATTATTCTTGTCAGTTACTCAATTTCATGTCATATCACGTATAAATTCATGATTACGCTCATCAATTTCCATTTTCGTATCATTTCACTGGTAATACAATTGATTGAACTTTTCAATAAGTTCATAGTTTGACTCTTAGTTTGCGCACATATTTTCTTTGTTTTGTTGATTGTCTTTTTGTCATTGTTCTTCGAATGTTTCTTGTTTTGATGTTTCTTCACTGATTGTTTTAGTGTCTCTTCGTTACTAGTAACTGATTTTTCGAATTTGGGTTTTATATCCAGTGATCGGAAAGGCCTTTCTTCTAGAAGTCTGCAGATTACTTATGCAACGCTTCCCACATGGAACTTACCACTGACGTGGTGCTACCCAATGCAACGCTTCCGTTTCCGGAACTTACCTCCTCTGTGGTGCTCTAACCTGTGCAACGCTTCCCACATGGAACTTACCACTGACGTGGTGATTTTATCAAGTGCAACGCTTCGATTTTCGGAACTTAACACCTCTGTGGTGCTCTAACCTGTGCAACGCTTCCCACATGGAACTTACCACTGATGTGGTGATTTTACTCTGCACTCGAGCGGTGCCTTGCCACTCGTGTGATGCCACTGATGTGACGCTTACCATGCATTTGTCGTGCTGCTGGCATGGCATTTTATTTACTGCTTGCACTGAGCCTTGCCACTTCTGTGATGCTAAACAGAAAAAATGTTTGAAACTGCTCGCACTGAGCCTTGCCACTTTTGTTACGCTAAACAGAAACATTTTTTGCAACTGCTCGCACTGAGCCTTGCCACTTCTGTGACGCTAAACAGAAAAATTTTTGAACTGCTTGTACTGAGCAGGAAACATTGTTTGTTAATCTCTCCGTTGTTTCCTGCTTCAGTGTAAGTCGTGAAGGGGAGACACGTACTTAAAAAGTATAAAAGAACCATTCTCTCTTTAATGACTAGAAAAAAAAAAGAATTATTAGTTTAGCTTGATTATTAATAAAAAATACCGTAATAAATTATTGTGGTATGCCTATGTCCCGCTAATATGGGAATAAGTAAAACGGGATGAAACTGTACGGTCATCTATTCGAAGCCAGGAAACTTGGTGGTAACTCTTCTAAGTCACCTGGAAAGTCTAATTGAAGTACCATTTCGCTCTTTTACCTCACCAACCTCCATCTCAGGTACTGGAGTGTATTGCAAGCAGAAACTATTTTTTTTGAAGAAATCACCTGAGTAGAAAGGTCGTGACAATTCTTCAGGTAGTGCTGACTGATTGACGTTACAGGTGCACACGGACTGTTGGGTGGGTTGCTGCCATCACCACTAATATCAGTGGTGGAGAGTAGGATTTCATTAGTGGGTTGCTGCCATCACCACTAATATCAGTGGTGGAGAGTAGGATTTCATTATCCTCTTCCTGCCTGCTGCTCATATTGACGTCAATCGTAGTGGGGTATAAATGTGACAAACGGTGGGGAAGGTGGGAAAGTTGGTCCAACTATCCTTTTTTTCTACGAACTTGATGTTAGTAGTTACAAGAAGTTCCTCAGTAACTGGATAAGAGGAGCGTGAAGCGAGTCTAAGATTATTGTATCCAAGATATATCCTTGGAGACTCCATAACCCCAAATTTGGTTGGGCGAATGGTGGGGGACAAGAAAATCAGGCACCCAAAGCACCGAATGTACTTCATCAATTTTTGACTTATTTTGACATTTGAATGTACCAAATTCATCATCTAGACGAGTGCATTTTGATGGTGCAGATTAAAAGTCAATAGCTTAAACCATTTTCATGTCATATCTTTAAAACTAGAAAACCACGACCCACAGTCAGTTAGCACCATCTTTG
Source organism: Lithobius niger (assembly GCA_023313725.1). Taxonomy (NCBI): domain Eukaryota; kingdom Metazoa; phylum Arthropoda; class Chilopoda; order Lithobiomorpha; family Lithobiidae; genus Lithobius; species Lithobius niger. Next base: position 5,660 of record JAHWFP010050647.1, on the reverse strand, counting down.
TTCTTATTACCTTAACAAATTAAAGGAGAACTTGCAAACAAAAAATATCCAGCAAATATTCGAAGTTGGCTCAATACTTGATTCCTCTGTTGCAAACTCGGCTCGGCTCGAATTATAATTGTTCTACTCACCCTAGTGTTAACCCACTCTCCACTTGGCGGTAGCATATTTCATTGATCGAGTGACTACGGCTAAATGTTTTCCTGCTAAGACAAGAGTGAAAAAACGTATTGTCCTCGTATCCACCACGTTGGAAATTGCGGACCCGGATAGGAATGTGGGAACATTCTTTATGCTTGATGGCAGGACGACTAGCTCTGGTCCTCTTTGTTCGCATACACATGTCACAAGAATCTATCTGGCGTCCACTCAGCTGAGGCAAAATAAGAGTAGACGCTAAATACGTTGATGGGAAGTATGGCCTGAATGTCAATGCAACATAGTAATGTTAGGTACTGCGGAGGCCTGTTGGTACAATGGTCCTGGACCTTATATCCTTTTAGCAGCAGAATTTGTATGTCTCCCCCTCCTATTTTTGTAACCTTGCATCCTGTTTATGGGATGGTAAGAGAGGTTGTTGCTCAGCAGCAAAGGTTCGATGTTCATGGTCTAGGACTACTAAATCCACACCCAGGTTGGTATTTAGGCAGTCGTCAGTTTGTGGCGTAGTTGTATCTTGAACGGTTTCGTGTTGGACGAGTTGAGCTTGCCCCCCCCCCCCTCCTCTAGGTCATTAACTTCATCACATTCTTGGAACTACAGTAAACAATTTGATAGTTGGTTGTACCCTGAACGCTTTAAAGGGTGCAATCATTCCGATTCGTCGTGGGTCCGATGTCTGCATTATTTCCATCTAGACTGTGGGGGTTGGTGATTGTGGTCTGAGACGTATCTTGAATGCTAGTGCTAGGGGGGATGCATGAAGGGGTCACTCCCTGTTCATTCAAACGCACTAGTAAAATCTACTGGCTGGGACGACTGTGGCTGCACATGTATCCTGAACAACAGTGCTAAGAGGAATACAGCTAGAAATAAGACTGGTAATATAAATTAACTGGGAGTGGAGACAGCCTATCATATGAGGGCTTATTTGGGTTCCAAATCAACTAGATATATCCGGATATATCAGTTGTCACACCCTGACTAGGTTTAGAGACCCTAAGATTAGGCCTCAATCCCCCCCCCCCCTAAGATTAGGGGTTGACCCATTAGTGATATCCTTTTGTTCTACAGTATTTACTGGCTGAGAGGGGAACAAGGATTCGTGCACACTCCCTGACTTGCATTCCATGTCGCAACACTTTCAGATTAAAACACTTAATGTTTTAGGCTTTGTTTCCATTATGTACCAGGTTAGGTTAGGTGGTGATGTGGCAAGAGATTTTATCTCGTCTCTTCCTTGCTGAGAAGGGGAAGGTGGAGAAGCGAGAGGGGAGCTAAACATTTTATCGTGTGTGGTCACGCCCTGAATTGGTGAGTACTGGTTCGGGTATCTGAATATATCACGCTTTCCCTAGCCATGGGCAATATTTAATTCTCTAAACACAGTTTTATCATACACATCATTGGATCTATTAATAGACAGGTCTACATAAAATATATGGTTCCGCCATTCACCATACATCATTAATGAGCGACTAGAACCACCTTCTTGTGCATGGTTTAACATTGGCGTTTAAACCCTTGTTAACCAGTCAAGATCCCGATGGCAAATGTTTGGTTGCTGTCAGTACCACTACTACATTATGTAAAATTGTAAATGTTTAGGCGTCTTCCCCGATGGTCAAACCCAAAATCCTATACGTCGCCTATTCGTTCACTGTAAGTAAATACTCTATCGGAGGCCAAACCTATTTGAATTCTTGGACATAAGGGCTGTCTATGTCCTTATAGCAACTCCTGAGTAGATATAAAGTTTCTCCCATGTCAAACAAAAAAGGAGTTTTGGTAACCATTGTGTCCTTGTGCTGCACTCTTAACTTTACCCTACATTGACTGCCATAATTTTCAGTCATTTTGAGTTCTAGTTTGTTTCTACGGTTGTGAAGGTGAACGCATGATGTGGCTGATAAAGAATTGCCACATGTTGCTGATTGTTATATTCAGCATTAGCTCGACTTGGTGGTCTTTGTTGATCTGTTCCTGAGTTACGGTGGTTACAGTTTGGGGGCTGCTCTCCCAAGATCATTAACCTCATAAGCATTACGAAACGGTTTTGTATGGGTGGTCTGGTGGCATTTTTTTCGCACACGCTAGCATTATGCCCATATTCGTAACATAGGAGGCACCACACACCTCTCGGATAAGTTCATGTATCCACTGCAACACAAGTCCCAAAAATTATAGGATTCATCCCAGTAAAAAATGCAGTATCTCTAGAGTGGCGCTGACATATGGGAGGTCTTTGGGGATGCTAAGTGTTCATCCATTGGGGCATGGGGCTCTTCTTGTTGAGCTCCGTACAAGAACTGATGAGGGTTGGCTCCATAGTTCATGATCTGAAACTTTTCGTGCTGGATGGGGAAGGAGGCATAGATAGCCATGGGGTGATATTTGAGGTTCATGTGGATGCATAGATTGAGTTGTTGCAAATACATTTTGCAGTAGATTACTGATTGGCAAGAGTCTTCCATGATGACTGTAAATCCCACCGTCTAGTAGCTTTTGTTGGACAAAGTTAAAGATCAAGGGTTGCCCACTACGTAAAAGGGCTTCGGAAACCATACTTAGGGTTGGACGTGATATGCCCCTTAAGAACCATCTGCATGCTCGCAGCTCTGGTAACTGGTATCCGGTTTGGAAAATATTTCATGAAGACTTCTGGCCCTTCTAATATAGGATCCTATGTCTTCAGTGGGTGGGTCGACATTCATATTTTGGTCAAATCCGCTAGATGATGGAGCTGATGATCCTAACCTGTTCTAGCATAATCAATAGCCAGTCAGTCCCCAACTAATTTAGCTTGAACCACCGTCTGCTATTGAACATAGAGGTCAGGAGCCATTGTCCTCATCATGATGTTGATACAGGGGTTGTTCAATTAATTCCATAGGTCTATTTCCTGCAGAATAGCAACTTGCGGGTCTGGTGAGTTCTGGGTAAATACGGTATTATGCCATCCTTTCTCCCTGGTTGACACAAAAACTGGGCCTTCCAGGTAGTGTACTTATCCACTCCTCGTAAAGTTTCTACGCCCTTGTAAGTTTTCGGTCTAGTTGGATGGTGGCGGTCATGTTCAGGAGGTAACTGTTGCTACTCCAACATTCTTCCAAGGTGTAGATCCACCAACGTCAGGCTCTTGCGCTTGTACCTGTTGTTCACTTTTCCATCTTTGTGACGATCGAGGCATAGTTCCAACTTCGCAGTTTTTGAGTGTTTGTCTTCGTGGTGACTTTGGATGTGGTGGAAAGGATAGGACGAAGGGGTGGCAGCATGGATGGGTCTGCTACCATATGCGGAATGTTATCCAGGAGGAAAGTGTGCTCACCCTCGTGCTAATTCCTCTGCTTGGATGAGGCCGGTTTTCAGATCTGTATGCTGTCACAAACTAATGTTTCCAATGGTGTGGTGGACCTCTGGTGACGAAGAGTAACGGAAGGCTCAGGCAAAAAAAAAATAATGTTATCATGAAGAAAGTAAAATTAAAGTGATGAAAGCAGAAAAATATCTCTATTCTGGTTAAAAGAGTTTATTCTTCACGATTCATATTACATTGTAAGGCCTACAATGACTTCAGCGTACACCTTTACCAAAAAATACTGCAGTTTTTCCCATGAAAACTGCACTTTACTGCAGTTTTTACTTTTTTAACTGCAGTTGTCATATGGAACTGTAGTTTCTGTGACAAAGTGCAGTTTTCAACGGCAGTTATTGTAGATTGTTACTGCAGTTCCACTGCACAACTACAGTCTCTGTGACGAACTGCAGTTTTCAACTACACTTCTTGTAGACTGGAACTGTAGTTCTATTACAGAACTGCAGTTTTTGTCTAAACTGCATTATTCAAATGCAGTACTTGAAAATTTTAACTGCAGTCCTATGAGAGAACTGCAGTTTCTGTGACAAAGTGCAATTTTCATTTGCAGTTCTTGTAGATTGTAACTGCGTTTCCCTTACACAGCTGCAGTTTGTGTAACCGTAGATTGTAACCGCAGTTGTGTGAAAAACTGCAGTTTTCAACTGAAGTTCTTATATACTGGAACTGCAGTTCCATGACAGAAATGCAGTTTTTGTGTAAACTGCAGTTTTCAAGTGCAGTACTAGAAAATTTTAACTGCAGTTCTACGAGAGAATTGCAGTTTTTGTGACAAAATCTAATTTTCAATTGCAGTTCTTGTAGATTGTAACTGCAGTTCCACTACACAACTGCAGTTTGTGTGTAAAACCGCAGTTTTCAACTGAAGTTCTTATAGACTGGAACTGACGTTCCATTACAGAACGGCAGTTTTTGTGTAAACTGCAGTTTTCAAGTGTAGTGCTTGAAAATTGTAACTGCACTTTTATGAGAAAACTGCAGTTTCTGTGAGGAAGTGCAATTTCAACTGTAGTTGTTGTAGATTGTACCTGCAGTTCCACTACACAACTGTAGTTTTGTGGAAAACTGCAGTTTTCAACTGAAATTCTTATAGACTGGAACTGCAGTTCCATTACAGAATTGCAGTTTTTGTGTAAACTGCAGTCTTCAAGTGCAATACTTAAGAATTTTAACTGCAGATCTATGACAAAACTGCAGTTTCAGTGACAAAGTGCATTTTTCAATGGTGTAGACTAACTGCAGTGCCATTACACAACTGCAGTTTTTAACTACTGCTCTTGTAGACTGGAACTACAGTTTCATTACAGAACTGCAGTCTTAAAGTGGATTTCTCATAGACTGGAACTGCAGTTCAATGAGAGAATTGTATTCAGTGACAGAGTGCAGTTTTTAAGTGCAGTTCTTGTGTACTGGAACTGTCGTTTCATTCTAGAAGTGCAGTTTTTGAATCAGAATCCTATATTCAAGACTAGCCGTCTTCTACGATAGCAGCAGTTTTTAAATATATAATTACATTGTTCTACTGCAGTTTTTTTAGATTGTGACAGTAGCTTACAAGTTAAACTGTAGTTTTCAGTTGCAATTATAGACTGAAAATGAAGTTTAATACAGTTACGGGTTTTAACTGAGGTTATTGTGGATGGTAACTTCAGTTATGAAGAGAAGAAACTATACGAAGGTGCGTATTTAACAAATTTCTCAATCTGACCATTCATGCTGCAGTAGTCTCTGCCTCACCATCACTTTTATGAATGCTATTAATCGACTTTGTAAAACAGTTGCTAACCAAGATTGCATGTACCATCAATTCTATTACTACCCACTAAAGCCAGTTTAAAACTACAGTTTAACATCAAAATTTGTTCAGATGAAGACTTACCATTGCAATCTACAAGTGCCGATTTCACTTTTAAATGATGTTTTAATGAGTTATAAATAGATACAAATCGCTGGAAATAATGCTAAGGAAAATCGGAAACAAGCCAACAGCGAAAAACATACACTAGAAATAACGTAGTTCAGTAAGCCACCTTTATGCACTTAGTTTCGTCGGAGTGGCATGACCCGGATTCGAACCGGCTACCCAGTTCGCCCCCAGCTCACTTGCATAGCGCCTTAGTCGCTA
>JAHWFP010050640.1:0-14481 GCA_023313725.1 Lithobius niger | reverse complement strand
GCCTCGCAGTATGTCGTTGGCATCTCTATGGCTGCGAGTAGCATTTTAACATGTTTCAATAATTAAAAAATAATAAATAAGCTTTTACGTATGCTTTCGTTATTATTTTGTGAACCGTAACGACGAAAAGATTCGACAGATAGGCAAATTAAGTCAATAGCGTGAAAAGTGCTCTTCTATATAATTACCGTTTTTTTTCTACGATTTTTAGAAATGTCACGCGTGCTGACCCCCGAACAATGCGAGTAAGCACAAGCCAGTGGTGAGAGGGGTCGGCTAGCCAGCCAACGAAAAATTTATAATAATCATAATAATTCTTCGTGGTAGGGCTAGATTTAAAACGTAAATTTACAAAGATTATACAACTTTTCAGTCGGCACCTACCTTTGGACGGGCGGAGAAGTAAAACCTCTTGTCCGTTATACCTAGCATAGTTGCCAGAGAAATGAATACAAGTCGAGTGTTTGAGTTTTGTCAACTGGACTTTATTTCCTTTTTTCCCCGTTTAACATGTTAATTCATTGCGGCGACAATAGCAGAATATCCATTGTGTTTTGCAATGCTAATGAGCTGCAATAACTACTGCAAGTCACGCACGTCATCTGCACGCCCATCGATCATGGCTTTTTCCGTCCACATAAAATACAGAGTCAACGGACATCAGACTGATGGTCTTTGACATCGTGGGAAGTTGCGAAACTCATTTAATGTGAATTCTTTGTATTGCAGGTCTTAGTATTACTCTGACAACCGTGTTAGAAACAAATGGATTGTCCGGGGCCTTTTTAGTTTACGAGACAGATTATAGCGGTAGTTTTCCAGCTTGTTGCAACGTGGGGGTCGATACAGGGTGCTTGTTGGAGAAATGAACGTGTTTACGACATTTCCTGATGTTCATGCAGCCGCTAAACAAAAGGATAGGAAAGGCCAGTAGCTACTAAGGAACCTCTCTCATTATCTATTTCGGGGGGGGGGGGGGGGGGAAACGAAATGTAACCACCAAATTTTCGATGACCCATGCCTTCCAGGCCCTGAAAAAATCTTAAATCCATCCCTCCCACTAAGGTAAAAAAAAAATAATGTGCCCACCTCCCCTCCGCCCCCAAAAATGCGCTTTTCGTGTGCCTACTGAGACTGCCTGGTCTGCACATGATTTCCAGTAGCCAAGTTTAAGTAAGTAGCACTCCGTACCGATAAGTTACCACTAGTTGTAAGGAAACGTGTTTCCCTTCTAACGAACAGATACGTTGAGTTAAAAATGCTCTATAAACCACCGATGTTCCTTGAACCCATCTTGTACCCATCATGCACCCATCTTGTACCCATCTTGTACCGAGTTTCATACAATTATCTAATTACAAACAAAAACGTCAAGAGTGCCGTAAAAAAAGGGGTTATATGATTGAATTTTCACCTGTTAAAATGTACACGGATAAAAATTGATCATTTTCAATTGAAATAATCAAATGTACAATTGAGAAAATTCAATCTGTTAAGGTGCTGTTGTGCTTTACGTTTTAAATATATGATTCGTAAAGCACAGCAGCACCTTAACAGATACAATTTTCTGAATTGTACATACATTTGATTATTTAAATTGAAAATGATTAATTTTTACCCGTGTACATTTTAACAAGTGAAAATTCAATCATATAACCCCTTTTTATGGCACACATGACGTTTTTGTTTGTAATCCGTGTACCTTTTTTATGGCTCTGTCGTCGCGCAGCTTAGTTTGGTTTAAAAATTTATGCGTTTAGCTGAAACACTAATTCTTTCACGGTAATTTTATTTGAGGCCATGACCCACAGTCGTACGCCCCTCTTAAATCTACTGTACATTTCTCTGCACCACAGACTTACTTAAATACTCTTCAGTAACACTTGTCACAATCTCACACAAGTACACACTTTTCCCAATTTTCGCCACTGCCTTCCCCGACCCGTCTATTGGACAATTTGCCTGGTACAATCCAACCACAACCACCTGGAATACAGAACCGGATCGCCAATCATCCACCATGTACCCATTTACCTGCACCCCCAGTGTGCCCGTCTCTAACCACAACCAACAACCACACGTCAACTACTACGCGTCAGTGCTACACACCTAAACCAGTACTCACCCAAAACCTCGCTACAGCACGCAACCTAGACAAAGGATCTCTCCCGTGAGTGAGCGACAGCACCTCTTGCAACGCCGATAATCCCTGCATCCAGGGTGCCAACTTAGCACGTATACCAGCAAAACGTCTGCAATGAAGCAACACATGTTCTGGAGTTTCTTCGACACGACATGTTGGACACAGAGGTGACTCAACCCACCTAAACCGAAACCGATGCGCACGCAGCAGTGTATGTCCAACAAATAACCTGGAGACTATCTTCGCATCCCCAAATTGTAATCTGTCTACCTTAGACTTAGCTGTACAATACGGGTGCAGAACAAAAAAATTCCTCGCAACCTCTGACGTCTCCCACTCCGCCTGCCACTTTGCCCAAGACCATTCCCGCACAATGTGCCGACGCATCCGTACTGAAAGAGCTGGGGAGACCTCAGCACTACCGTGACCAACCGCTTCACGAGCTAGCCCTTCAGCCAGAACATTACCTTGCGGTCCACTGTGACCTCTTGTTGCAGAGTAGCAACCCAAAATTTCCAAAGGATGGAAAAAATCAAGGGGTCACTCACCTCCAAATGTTCACATGCGCTCTGCAGGTGTTTGTAACTTGAAAGTGAATCTGTCTGTAGCGAGAACGATGACAGCTCCAGATCTATTGCTACATCTAGAGCCACCGAAATTGCTACCAGCTCACATAGCATACTGGACGTTGCCGCCGGCACAATACGTTTCACCGTAACTTTCAAGTTTGGCACTACTACCCCAATCCCTCCTATTTGCTCACGAGCTCGAAATGATGCATTACAGAATACATCGCATTCTACTGTTTTCTGCACGAAAATGATGCTCACCTCCGGGCACCATATCCAGGGACTGAGGGGTGAAGCACAAGCAAGAGGTAGGGGCTGGTCTGATACCCGCTGAAGTAAAGTAGTTCCTGCCTTCCCCAAAATCCCTCTGGCTTTCTCACTGAGTTTGTTATAATCTGACAAAATTTGGCCTACAGGATCCTGTTGTCCTCTGCTCAAGTTACGCATGCAGAGAACAACTAGTAACTCCTCCGCCCGATATTCAATTGGCAGTTCATTACTTTCAATCCATAGCGCTTGAGTTGGGGTGGAAGCCAGGCACCCAGACACCAATCGCAAACACTCATTCAACGCAATTTGCAACACCTTCAAGTACTTCTTAATTCCTACAAGAAACGGTAAATGGTAGTCCACTACAGACCGCACAAATTCCCTATACATTGCTAGCAGAGACCCTCTAGTGATACCCTTGCCAGCACACTGACTGTACCCTGTTTTTCAGCATGCCTACATGCTGAGTCCAGTCTAGAGCAGAATCTAAATTAATCCCCAGGTACTTAACACTAGATTTTGGACTTATTGCTTGATTACCCACTTTCAACTGAATCTGCGCAAACTGCACTCTCTCATACCTTGCAAACACTACCACCTCTGTCTTGGCCGGAGCAAGAAAAAGACCCCGATCACTAAAGAGACATTCAATATTAATCAGCACAGTTTGCGCTTGCTCCACCATCAAGTCCAGTCTGCTCCCGACAAACCAGACCGCAACATCATCAGCGTAGCAGACGATATTCGCAGAAGCCCCTATCTGCAAGGACCTCATTAATGGCAATCGCAAAAAGAGAAGGGCTAAGGCAGGGCAGGGGTAATTCTTTCACACATATATATTTATTGAGAGCCCTGGCCCGGAGCCGTACGCCCTGCTTAGTACAAAACACTAAATGCAAAACACCAAACACAGAATACCAAGAATACAGAGAATGCCTCACACTAATAACCGCCGCACTAATGCCACACCAAGATCCAGCTGCTCACCTCTTCTCCCGCCCACCTTCTCTCTCCCATCAAGGGAAAGTTCCGGTGGGCAACACACACAGAACACATCACGGTGAGCCTCACAACTCTCACTAAGCTGCTCTACAAAAACCACTCAAACTGCCGCCAATGCTCTCCGCTGCGTACAAGTCACTCCTCACCCGCCTTCTCTCTCCCATTTAGGGAAAGTTCCAGCGGGCTTGGCACGGCACATCTTCACCTCGCTTCCACTTCTCTGCTCACGCTCTACCCACTCTCCGGGGTGGAAGAGACAGCCAGAGCATGGTGAGAGAACAGGAGACTAAGACTGAACTACACACCCACCCCTGCCACACGACAAAATTTCGCAACAAGCTTCAGCCTTACATATGATTGGCGATCATTCTTCGAAGACAGCAGTTCTGCATTGGTGACTCCTTTCAGCATCCAAGGGGCCAACAATATCCGAGCTGACGCATACCTGCCGCAGTGCCAAAGGACATGCTCCGGAGTCTCGTCTACACCGCACTGCGGGCATGCTGGCGTACTCGCCCACCCAAACCGGAACATGTGCGAACGCAGAAGCGTATGGCCCACCCGAAGCCTGGTCACTACTCTGGCTTCTGCAAACGTCAATCTGTCAATGCACGATTTAACCCCACATTCCGGATGCAGCTTGTAAAAGTTACGCGCCTCTCCCGCTCCTTCCCAATCCCGCTGCCACAACATTGTGGCCCAAATTCGCACTAGAGGCCTACGCATCCGCGCTGACAGAACAGGGACAACAGACTGGCATTCTTCCACCAACGCCTCTCGCGCAAGGCCATCCGCCTGCTCATTCCCTGCATTGCCACTGTGCCCCTTAACCCACCTGAACCCCACACAGCTATACCTCGAAATGGCCCAGAACTTCCAAAGAATGGTGTAAACCAAAGGATCCTGCACCTTGAGCTCCTCACACGCCCTCTGTAGAAGCCTGAAGCCTGCCAGAGAATCTGTGTTGAGAGTCAGGGACGGCAACTGTAATTCGCCAGCGACATCAAGGGCCACAGAGATAGCAAGTAGCTCACAGAGCATACTTGACGTCACTGCTGCCACTCGCCGTCGCACCACCACCTTCAACGACGGGACAACAACTGCCAGGCCCCCAACCTGTCTACTGGCATCGTAGGAAGCATCGCAAAATACCTCACAGTCCGAAGCAGCAGGACGAAAGACACATTGCAGCCCCGGGCACCAGCTCCATGGACTGAGAGTCCTTGCACTGGCAACCGGCAGCCCATCTCCTGCGACTTGCTGTAGCCACGTTACACCTGCACCCGCTTCCCCTAAGATACTTCTTGCTTTCTCATTTAGCCGCCCATAATCTTCCAAAATCCTCCCTACCGGGTCGCGCGGACCACGGCCGAGGTTGCGTAAACAGAGTGCAACAAGCAGCTCCAGGGCCCTGTACTCAACAGGCATTTCTCCACATTCCGCCCAAAGTGCTTTGACTGGAGTGGAAGCAATGCACCCTGTCACCGCCCGTAAACACATATTGACCACCACCTGTAAAACCCCTAGATGCCTACGAGACGTTGACAGGAATGGCAGGTGGTAGTCCATAACTGACCTGACGAACATTCTGTATGTAGCCATAAGCGCACCCCTTGTAACATTCCCACCTGTGCTCAGGACCTTTAAAACAGCAGTCCGTGTGAGTAGCTTTTCCTTCACCATTGCAGTATCAAGAGTCCAGTCAAGGCTCGCTTCCAAAATCACACCTAAATACTTAACACTCCGCTTCGGTGTGGCTACCTGATCACGACTCGAAGCTGAACCTGATTCAGCGATGCACACCCGTACCTCGCAAAGACGACAACTTCTGTCTTTGCCGGGGATAAAAGCAGACCTCTGTCAGCGAGAAGACGCTGCACATCTCCAAGTGTCCTCTGAGCCTGAACTGTCATTATCTCAATAACGTCTCCCACAAACCAGATTGCTACGTCGTCGGCATAGCACACAATATTCGCCGACATCCCAATTTCAACAAGGACCTCATTAATCGCGACTGCGAACAGAGTGGGGCTTAAACAACTTCCCTGCGGAAGACCTCTGTTGGTTATCGCCTTCTTTGACCAGCTGCCATTGATTCTCGTCACAAATGCACGCACTCCAAGGAGAGCCACAATCGTGTCTATCAACCGCGGACACACACCCATGCCTACCAGAGAAGCTCGTATCCAGGCGATGGACACAGTGTCATAGGCTGCCTTAATGTCCAGAAAGACAGCCAAGACAACCTTGCCCTGCGCCCACAGCAGGAATAAAACCGCATCTTGAGCACTGCGATTTGGACGGTATCCGAACTGCACTTCGGCCAGGCTGCCAAAGTACTCCAAGTGCCAACTCAATCTCTTAACAACCATCCTTTCGTAAACTTTCCTAATACAGGATAACAGTGCAATTGGCCTGTAACTTGTCAGCTCTGACCTACTGCTGCCCTGTTTATGGACCGGTACCAAGATCGTGAACAGCCACGATGGTGGAACAGGACTGCCATCGAAAACTAGCTGAAACAAAGACAAAACGAACGCTGTTGCTCCTCTGTACAACGACGCAGTGCACTGTAGCCCACGCCATCAATACCAACAGCACTCTCCGACTTGCACATAGCAAGTGCTGCCTTGAACTCTAAAAACTCCCACGGGGCACCACTAACATCAGAGACTGCCCTAGGCACAGGTGATGGTGGACTAACCCCCTCTGCCAGACCATACACACTTGCAAATCTTGCATTGAAGGCATCAGCCATCTCTGCTCCACGCAGCACTTCTCGATCCCTAATGGTTGCTTCCATACTGTAAATCCACGTTTGCACTACTTTGCTCTTGCTACGACTCAGAGCCTTCCATGCTTGCAACAACGAATTCGAGCCTGCCACAGCTCCACACAGCCGGTCGCTGTGCGTGGCCTTCTCGTTCCGCAGAACGTAGTGTGATTCCTCTGCCACACCGCGATATACGAGCCATAACTCTTCACTGGGAGCCCTCTTCCACTTCCGGTACGCTCTGCGCCTGTCCCTCACCGCCACACTGCAACGCCGTGACCACCAGCTCGGGTTGCTTGTTCTGGAGGAATACCGTCGCCGCGTTCGCGGTGGGCATCTACTGACCCAGTCTCCAAAAACACCATTGCACACAACAGGTCTATGTGACGTTCCCCTGGGCTCCCTAGTGGACCAGGATTCATGCATCTCCTGTCTGTCGGGGCAGAGAACCACCGGGAAGTGGTCACTCCCGCGCAGATCGTCAGAAACATCAAATTGAAAATATCTGGCAATGTCCCTGGAACATACAAAAAAGTCTAACACCGACTCATGGATTCCATCTTGCTTCCACCTAATAAACGTGGGCGTGCCATCCTGCTTAATAACTAGCTCTTGTTTGTCAATCGCGCTGGCAAGCCTATTTCCACGAGCGTCGGCTCGCAACGAGCCCCAGTTGTAGTGGTGACTGTTGAAGTCCCCACCTACGATAACCGGAGCTGAAAACTGACTGAACCACTTCGTCCACTCACCAACTGACGGATTGCCAGTTACATGCACGAAAACCATGGTGACCCACACATTACACATGTAAATTTTGAGCGCAACAGCATCAATACCTAAAACCCGCCCTTCAATCTTTAAAACACTGAATGGCACAGCCCACTTAACAAAGACACCAACCTTTGTGTCTGACATTATGAAATCCGCACCCCAACCCGCTGCGTCAAAGCCGTGCATATTGTTAGCCTCTTGGATGCCTAAGACATCAACATGCTTTAATAGCAATTCAACATCCTCTAATTTTCGCTGAATGCCCCGTGCATTCCAGGATGCAATTTTGTACTGTGAAGACCACGCGAACGATATGATATGCTGTGGCCCCAACCTAACCTAACTTCCCCCTCCATCTCCTGTTCCCTCACAACCACTGCTAAGCAAAATTACCTGGCTGTCTTGGATTTGTGACACCTGGGAGTCTTGCGGAAGTAGCCCCTGCGCGTCACTTGCTTCGTTAGCCACTGCATGGTCGTCTTCATCACTCACTTCACACACAACCACCACTTCAGCTGGGTCCACAGACATTCCACACACAGCATCTGCACTGATCATTGCACTATTCACCACACAATTAGATGCACTGCTCTCCCTGTCAGAACCGTCAGCTTGGTTGGTAGGCTGCGATGATGCCGCTGCCGACGACCCCGAATTCAAACTCTTCTTTCGTTTCCGCTTTCTTTTCGGTGGGGGAGTCAGCCATGGGCCGTCACTATCGCATCTAAGCGATGAATCATCATGCACAGCCCCTTCCGCAATCATTGGAACAACATTTTCGCCTTGTTCATGATGTCCAACACTTTCTACAGCCTCTGTCAAACATGGAGCACTTGTGCTCATGGACGGCAGCCCCAGGTGCGCGTTACTCCCACCTTGCATCTGCTGTTTCACCTGAAACTGCGATCGCTGTTGCATCTCCTGGGAACGCCGATCAGGCCCCGCCTCTCGTTGGCTGCTTGCACTTTTATCTAGTGGCTGGTGCTGTTGCGGATGCTGGCGCAGTGGTACATCTTCTGCCATTTGCTGTATCAATTTGTTCCTCGCAGCAACTTGCAGATGCGGACACAGATGTCTCGGGTCACACCAGACCTCGCATATATCGCACGAGCGGCTCGCGCACGCGCGACGGAAGTGACCTTTCATGCCACATCTCAAGCACTGTGGCGCACGGTCCTTGATCAACACAAGCGTTTGAATACCCCTAATTGTGGCTACGTCCGGTATGTCTTCCATGGTCATCCCTTCCCGAAGTCGAAGCGTGATACATCGAGTTGTCGTTTCACATACAGATCTGCCCTTAACAGTAAGTCTCTCAAACTCATGCTTCTCAAGTGTTGCTATACGTGCAAAGCCAACAGCTATTTCCTGCGGTGTCGTGCTTCTTGGTAACCACAAGAGCCGTGCTTGTACCGTGTGTTCATGCAAGTCAAAAATATCCACTGGTTGCTCATCAATGAAGAGCTTGGCTTTTAGCAGCCGCTGCTTCGCAGCAACAGTTCTCACTTCTACCTCAAACACGTGGCTCATCCTAAGAGTACCTGCCGCCACAATTTCTTCTTCTCCTACAATTTCCGCAGCAGCCATGTAAACCTGAGCAGTTAGGTATGGGGTACCAACCGCCGCACACACCATAACAACCGATTTCGGCATCCGGACGTTAGTCAGGCCACCGCCGTATATCCTCTTAAGGGCCTGCAGACTCCTGGCACGCCGCCGATCCTCTAGCGCCTTGGCCTAAAAAAAGGCTAAAAAAAAACCCTAACTGAGAAATCCAGCATTCAGTAAGCAAGTAATCCCATGTTTAAGTTAATCCTTTGAAACAATTCACTTCGGTAACACGCATTGCCCGCCATACACTTGCCTTGGCACCCTCTCCCGTACCCCCCGAAAACGCCGCCCCGTGACATTTCCCCTTTGGTGTAGCCCCGGAAAAGTCGCATGCGTATGTTTGACTGAATGCTGAAAAAAAGCCATGAGAAATCCAGCATTCAGTAAGCAAGTAACCCTATGTTTAAGTTAATCCTTTGAAACAATTCACCTCGGTACCGTGCATGGCGACATTGTTGCAAGCAACGATTGTTGCCGCCTACTTAAAAACAATTGAATTCTTTTCTGGAAGTGAACATTTAGGAAATAAATGCGCCTTTCCATCGTATCAGGCTGCCAATTTCGAGGCCTCGAAATTAGGAACTAATCGTCGTTTGGTTTAAAGTTGTCTGGTTTAGTAGACACGGGTTGTTTTTTTTTTTTAGCTCAAACGCCGACAATGGCACAGTCCACGCGACTAAAGCATTGTTGGCCGCTTTGGCACCACAACAATACCAAAAAACGAAACCAAAAACGGTGCGGCAGGTCTGGTAAGTGGCGCCATCTTTTCGAAGACTTTAGAAAAAGTGTTATAACCCGAACTTGTAGTCCAAGGCCGTCAATAGATGGCGACATGGCAGGTTTGGTAAGTGGCGCCATCTGTTCGAAGATGTTGAAAAAGTGTCCCAACCCGAATTTGAAGACGAATCCCGTCAACAGATGGCACTACAGGGTTGGGTACTTGATTGTACGATGGAATGGAGTGGCCGGTGACTTGGCCGCCTGCTCCGTATTATATATGTAGATGATGAACACATTGTTTGCTTGTATGCCCACAAGCGTAACATAGTTAGCTACCTGATAGACAGAAGAAGCCAAGAAACCAGGGAGCAAGGCCTTTCCATAGCGTTTATTGAAAAAAAAGCTATACTTGTAGTATTGGTGCTGATAGCTTTCAAACCTTGTACACTCACATTATGGGGGGGGGGGGCGAGTCCCACAAAAGCTGAGACGTTTTTAGAAATTATGACTGATGAAAGTGCAGTTTTTCTTCCAGTTTGGTCGTTGTATTTTTGTACCCACCCTTCTTGATGGGACCTGTAAAATGTAAGACCCCCCCTCCTCGAGAGGTCCAGAAAAAGCATGACCTCTCACAATTTTCTCAACCCCCTCCCCACCCGGCGATAAATTATGTATGGTCCCTAATTGGACGTGACAGTGTCCATGTTGTAAATGGTGGCGTATTCCATCCCTCCTCATAAATTCGCCTGGGAGAGAAGGTGTGGCTTTCGTTTCCAGGATTTCCAGGCCGGTTGAGCATGGTCAGAATCTATTTACCGAAGTAACGCAAGAGACATCAACATCACGCGCGTGATCTGGTGTTGTGTCAGGGGGCGAAAACATACGGTGTCTACTCCAATATTAGTCAAGGCTTGAAAAAGCTCTCTGCTTCACCGCTTCACTCCTGTAGAATGCGTTTGCACGCAGAGGTCCATCATACCTGCACTAATCGTTAAATAAATATGGATGCAAACCTATTTACGTTGCCTTTTGGACTTAAATATCAGGCAGACTAAGCGGGGAATTGAACCCGCAACCTTTGAAACCAAATGTTGACGTCCTACTGCTGAGCCATACTGACACGGCATAGCGGAAGGACCTCGGCAGTTGGTTTCAAATATCGTCGGTTCAATTCTCCGCTCAGGCAGTTTGACATTTAAGTCCAAAAGGCAACGTAAATAGGTTTCCATCCGTGTTTATTTAACCCTGTTAGAGCCTTTTGGATCTCCGTCCTGTTTAATGCAAAAGTACCGATTCATTGCTCTGCAGATGCAGAAAGTATTCAAAAATACCAACAGAATCAACTTTATTTGAGCGCTGATGTATACATTTACAATGAAACAAACCTTTTAAACAGTTTTTTTTTCGTTTTACATGAATTTCGTAGTTTTTCAATTATTTTCAAAATATTTCAATGTATCTCCGTCATTAAGTTCCCATCGTCCGTTATTGGCTATGCTGTGGGATACCAGTGCAAAACACCATAAAAACTAGTCTTTAGATTGTAAAGGTCAGCCTTCAGTTTGAAACACCTAAAGATGGCATTAGATTTGTACGTTTTGCCTTTAGTTTGAAACACTGTCTTTAGGTTTTAAAGGTTTGCCTTCAATTTGAAACATTTAAAGACAGCCTTCAGTTGAAACACTTAAAATATAGCCTTTGTAGTCGATTTTCGAGGTTTGCTTTCAGTTTGCAGCACTTAAAGATAGCCTTTACATTTTAAAGGTTTGCTTTCAGTGTTAAACACTTCAGTGTGCAGTGGGCTGGACTTTAGACTGAACAAAAGCGTGACTTAACATTTTGAGAAAGTGAATTAAGGACTATCGTTTAATAAACTAGAGGCTAGCCTTTAGTTACAGTCTAATGACTGGACTTTATTGCACACTTATATCGCAACAAGGTTATACGTGATGAGGTAAAAGTAATGTTTAATTATTAAAGACTAGCATAAAAAAAAAAAACCCGCAGTACATGAACACAAAACCGCAGCACTTAACTGGTAAGTATCACCTTACCCTTGGATGCTTTAACGTTGAAATTATTAAACCTCATGTGACAGGATGTTTAAAGTAATTTTAGGCCAAGGCTTTCAGAACACAACTAAACAATACAGTGACGAGGCAACAAACTGATATTTACACACCGTAAGAAATGAAAATCACGTTGAAGTTTGTGTTTATTAATCCAAGCAGTGACATAATATGAAAAAAAATACAAATTTCGTTGTTCTCGACAAAAGTCGTACTGGGTTTCCCTTACATTTTTCTATTTTTCTTTTAGTCCATGTTTTTCATCCTATTATAATTCGCACTTCGTCTGTAAACAAGAACAATTAGTGAGTTATTAGACGCCAGCAGAAAAACATCACATCACCGTTAAAATTTAATGAGTTGACAATTATCATTTCTCAAGGAACGATTTGCGCTCAAGTTAAAACAATCTAAAGTTTGTACCCAACAAGGTGCACCGGGCCAGAAAGAAGTAAAGCCAACCTCACAACTAGCGTCAGTCAATACAGTTAATATTCTTTCGATTACTTCCTGTTTTAGTTTTGTGCATAGCATGACTTCCTTCTGGCTTCGTGCATCTTATTGGATGCAGATGCTTTAGTTTATTTTGTTATGCGTCAACGTGATTAATTGTGGGAGTGGTGCGCCCTGACTTTATCTTGAAGTGATTAATTTTAACTGTATATATTCGTCTCTTTATAGGAGGACAGTCAACGCTTGCATTTATTCGTTTCCGTTTAAAATGGATTACATATCACGTTTTGCGTTGTTTTCCGTTTTGGCGATAAGGATGTAACGAAGAAGGTGATGAAGCTCAATCCTTCGCATTTTCATGTAAAATGTGGATATTTTGTTCATTTTAGCATGATAAAATAGAAAACAAGTGCGGCTAAGTAGAAGGAGTATGTGCTTTAGTACGCTGTGCTAAGATAAGATGGCGTAGCACTATTGCACATGCGCTGAGTTACATACAATCGATCTTGGAATCACGCGAAGCAAGCGTGCACCTTGCCAGTATCGCTCTATTTGATTGGTGGTTGCGGTAGAAGGACTGAATGTTCGTTTTTTATAATTTTTTTAAATAAATTTACTTCATTGCTCGCATTTTAAGCAGTGATTGTTTTAAAACCTATTACCCAAAATTAGACTTGCCGACGTGTCACACACCTCTAACCAGTGCTGCGGATCGCCTCACTCCCAGCCAGCCTGCGGAATTTCTTTCCCCCCCCCCCCCCGAATAACTCTTTTTGCTCCCCCAACAAACAAAACTTTATTTTAGAACCAACTAGGACAGCCTCCCACCCCTAATATGGCCGGTTTAATAAAGCATTGTTGTGATTTCCCGTGTGAATGAAAATACTGTATTTGCCCGTTAGCAGTAGCCCAAGTTTTCATTAGATTTAGTTAGATTCAGGGTTAAGAGACATAGAAGGCCTAGATCCCGTTTGCAAGAAAATAGTGTGACTGGAAAAAAAAACATGACGTCATCAGGACTGTGCATCTTTGTTGAAAACACAGTTCAAATCATTACTTATACCAGACAATTCTGTTTGACAGAGATACAAACAAACAATGTAAGGATTATCGAGATTATAAGGATCAAAAACGATTATCGAGATTCCCACTGCCGACGTCCATATCATTGCGGACACACACACACACACACACAAACAAATATTATGATATTAGTTATATAGATTATCTAGACACACGCTAGTATGTCGCGCCAAGTTAAGCAACAACCATCACAATAAACATCACATCAATTCAATTGTCGAAGTTGTAAACCATTGTAGCGCGACGCCATAGCGTCAGTGTCTAATATTCTGAAGCATAGCTTGGCACATTTCAGGTACTTGGGGAAAAATAATAATGTGGTACAAAAGCTTAAATTGTGTTGAAATCAAGAGAAATGACCCACCTGACAAAAATTAACTCGTGTAGGAATGCCAGCTAAGCTGCTTTCAATGCAAAATCTGACCCTCAATAACGTTGTAAATGTGTCACTAGTTACTAGCTAGCTAGCTAGTCCGCTCAACCCATGTTAATTTCCATAGGGTGATTATTCATCGATACCGAGATAACGGGAAGGCTTCAAACTATGAAATTGGACAAATAGATGCAGTACAATACGAACTGCGTACCTTTTGGCGTACCTTTTACGAACTACGTACCTTTTGGCGTACCTTTTACGAACTGCGTACCTGGTTTGGAGCCTGGGGGTGTAACGGGGATGGCGTGGAAGGGCGCATAAGTACGAAAGTATTGTTATAACCATTGTTAGTTTTATCGGCATCGTCTCTCATTGGACGGCCAAACTTGGACAACGACAACGTGTATACCGACGTACACACGTGTCTAGACACACACTAGTGTATCACTGGACAACGTTGCCAAAGAAATTGTATTCACGTCCAATTCACGAAAAATAAGCAAACTGTAAAAACAAACCTAAATAAACAAAGCCAAAAACTGGTAAACAATTTAAAAAAAAAGTGATATATCAAAAACCAAAACTGGTAAAAGAGGCCGCCAAGTTCCGAATGGTTCGGCCCTTTAAAAGAGTGATATCAA
>JAHWFP010050623.1:0-16083 GCA_023313725.1 Lithobius niger | reverse complement strand
TGAGCAACTTTCCCTGTCACACCACACGTCTAACTCTGTTAGTTTAGGTTTTAGCATAGGCATATTGGACTTAACAGGAAGGAGAGATCAGGGTTCACAACTGTACAGCCGACAGCCCCACGCGTTTATCGTCTAGATAATTCAGCGTGCAGTTTTTAATTTCTCGCGCCAGGTGAAGCTACATTTCCATAGATGAATTTTGATTGAAGTTGCACTACTTTGGTAAAAAGGAAGGAAAAACTAAGGAATCAGTGAAATCACTTTTAACAAATAGTTTTTTTTAATTGTTCAACTTGCCGTTGGGCAGCGAATGGGATAAATCGAAACCGAATCTCTATTTACTCGGTAGGAGGCACTGATCGTTGACGCAAGCGCAGGCGTGACCCAGTTGTGTTTACGTCGTATCGTCATTTCCGGCGCTTTCTCTTTATCTCTATGCGCGCGCGATATAAACAAATCGCAATAACAACAGGCTGTGCACAGTTGTATTTCCATTTTTTTACGTAGGCAGTTCATTTTAACACTACTTCACGATGAATGCAGAAAATCAAAGCGAGGAAACCCCCACGCAAAGTAAGAGAATTGAAAGAACTAGAGAATATAGTCAATGGAAGAGGGCTCGTGCAGCAGTAATGAAAACAGTCTAGCACGAAATACAACAGGGGTTAGACCAGCAGCAAGGAATGTCGGCAAAAAAACCAGCTGGACCACAAAGTTCCCAATTTCACGTTGCGTCATTATTGTTGGAAACAACGAAGAAAGTGTAGTGTTACAAATGTGAACTGTAAGCCGTAGGGTCGTCTGTCCAACCACTCATCAGTAAGCAAGATTTCATCGTGCCGTGGTGGACGATCCATCCCCGACTCCATCTTGGTTCTCATTCACAGGAGACAAGCAATGCTTCGTACGTTCAGGTAAGGAAAAATATACATAAGTAGGTGTGAATAAAAAAATTTAAATCGTTAATAAGCCATCAGCGAAAATCGTAGTACACCATTATGTAATAGTACAACAGCCTAAGCCACCTTTATGCGCTTACACGGTGGCGTGACCAAGATTCGAAGTAGCTAATCAATGAGAATGTCTGCCGTAAAGGCAGTGTGTCCAGAATGAGCTAGTGACAAACGGGTTTGCCATTTCAAATCCTGGCCATGTGACACGAATAAAATGTAATCTGAGCATAAAGGTGGCTTTCTTCCTTAATCATTTTTTCCCAGTTTTTTTTTTGGGGGGGGGGGGGGTAGGGGGGATTAGGGTGATTTCGTAGATACCAGGGTACAATAGATTTTGCATGTATGAGTTGTATAACCATATGAATGTAAGACGAAACATTTTCAAGGCACAAAAATTAAGACCATGAAAATATGTGGCCAGACAAGATGTGAGCCACGAACTGTTAAATTTGTCAAATACGCCTGGGGAAGATAGTTGTCAATATTGACTATCTAAAATTTGCGGCAAAGGCCTAGTGGAGATTCTGGACATTATGAGATTGGGAGAATTGATCTTTGGTAAAAATTTGTTCGCAAGTGATAGGCTAACAAGTAGAAATTCCATTTGTTTATTCGATGTTAGTAGGGACTACAGTACTAAAACTGAATTTGCTAATTTTGACCGCATGATGATATTCGGTAGGCTATTCAGCCAAGTAATTATGTAGTACAAATTTATGAAATTTTATTAAGTAAGGCCACGAAAAAAAAATTAATTGGTTCTCAGGCATTGCCTGGTGGTCAAATTTGCCCGTGGTCATCACTTTTTATTTGTTAGCACAAGCTAAATTTATTACAGTGCACGGAAAAGCAACGCTGAAATAACTATTATTTTGACTAACTGGGCATTCCAGCTCTTATGTTAAGTTAACCACTTGCAGATCTGATCCAAATGTTTTGGCCAGTTAAAAGCAGGCTTGAATGACTTCCAATAAAATAAAAAAATAATAAAAGGGTGGGGCCTGGTTACTTTTGGAATGAAAATGCCACGAATATAAAACATTTAGCTAGCCTAGGCAATCTTAAGTATTTCTCTTTTGGTTTGTAACGAAATGCCTTCTAACATCCCTAAAAGGAATGTTTACGTTGAAGGGAGCTACTTCCACAGCAGCTCCAAGCTCGTCCACCATTGATTTGTATACATGGAAGGTTGTACTATCCCCATTGATGTAAAGGGTAAATCAAGGTCGCTGTGCACGAAAATGGTGTCAGTTTTTACCAAATAACGAGCCTTGCTCGTGCTCGCTGCTAATCACACATCAGAAACGCACCCAAAAATTTGTCCACCTAAATTTCACATGCCAGAATCTAGATAGGTCGGCAAGCATGCTCGTAGTTTCTGCGAAAGTAGACCCTTTTGGAGCAATGGATTAATAAAGATTGCGGAAATTTACGCTAATTTCAAAGTTCATCACCAGTTCAAATGTTCGTGGTGGCTAACTTTTTGAAAGAGAATTTAAAATTACACGACGTCTTTCTTCTTCAGGCGTTTTTTTCACTGTTCCTTGGCGGTTGTTACATTTTAGTGGGCGATTTTTGGAGGGTCTTGAGCTCAGTGCTCGCAACCACTGACTAGAGGTGGGCATGGATCGGGTTGGGTCGGTTCCAAAAAAAAATAATTACTGCGGTCTGCGAGCAGCTGCGGGTCTGAAAAATAAAATTACGTGCGGTTTCGGTAAATGCGGGCAATTTCGGTTCCCAAAACCCTCTACCACTGGTTGATTTTTCATTTTTTACCAAGAAGGTTCCGAATTTTTGGGTGGACTAGCCTCCTTCACACCCCACCATCAACCATCTAGTCCACCCCAAAATTCGGAGCCTCCTCGATAAAAAATGGAAATCAATGACGCTGCCAATAACAACGCCAACGACGCACAAGTCCTGCGCTGTAGAAGTCAGTGGTCGCGAGTGCAGCGCTCAAGACGCTCCAAAAATCGTCTACTTGATTTATAACAATGGCTTCGCGTGGCTTGCTTTTGTTTCCAACATTTTTTTTTTCGTAATCAATGTCTTTGTTAGATTAGATTTGTATTTAGCGGTTAACCGCGGGTAAACCGTGGTCGGGTCTTATTACAGCACACATTTGCGGTTTTGGATCGTTTCGGTTGTTAGTTCAGACATTGCGGTTCCCTGCGGGTCGGGTTCCAGTTTCTGTAAATGCGGGCAATTTCGGTTCCCAAAAATTGGACCCTCGCCCACCTCTACCACTGGTTGATTTTTCATTTTTTACCAAGAAGGTTCCGAATTTTTGGGTGGACTAGCCTCCTTCACACCCCACCATCAACCATCTAGTCCACCCCAAAATTCGGAGCCTCCTCGATAAAAAATGGAAATCAATGACGCTGCCAATAACAACACCAACGACGCACAAGTCCCGCGCTGTAGAAGTCGGTGGTCGCGAGCGCAGCGCTCAAGACGCTCCAAAAATCGCGTCTACTACAATGTAACAACAGCCAAACGAACGCCTGAAGAAGAAAGACATTGTGTAATTTGAAATTATCTTTAGAAAATTTAGCACACCGCGAACATTTGAACTGGTGATGAATTGGCGTAAATCTCCGTCAATCATGGCAAGTAATTGTATTCAAAGTAAAACTCCTCACAGTTGTTGACAAATTCTAACAAGCTAATTTTTACTCACACTCCCAACTAAATACACAACTTAAAAACGTTCGTGCAAATTTTCTGAAGTCAATCAACCACTGGTGTTATTTGCTCAAATGTCAACTTTCTTCATCAGGCTTCTTGTGATTACGTGAGCTTTTTACTACTGCATCGGACGGTTTGTTGAAATTCACGTTTGAAATCTTCCCTCGCGACCACAGACCTTGATAATCGTCTGTCTTCACTATCTGGATAGTTGCTTTCCACTTAATGTTCAGTAAGTTTTGCAACCTAGGATTCACGAGGTGGTGGATAAAAGGATGTGATGAAGGCTGAATATTCATAAGCTTCACTCCTTGATTTTCCATATGTTTTATGGTAAGGGATTCCAGGGCCCTCAAATGATGGTCATTTTTTGAATTGGATTCTAACATGGTGGTCGTACCATTCCAGCTAATTTGGTGTATGGATTCCATGCGATTGATTCCCTTGCTGCTTTTTAGGGTCCTGGTATCGGAAATGTGGTCAAGTAAGAGGCAATCGATGCTTCCCCGTGTCTCCGACGTAGATCATACTGCACTGTTCACATGGGACCTGGTAGATGCCCCAGGGGGCAATCTGGAGCTATTTGTCCCTGGCTCAGTTGATTTTCGGTGATATCGATTTGATTTGCCGGTTGTTGTGGATATTCATTCCCGGTTTTACTCCTGGTGTTATATGTATGTGTGACCGCGGCAGCGGAGGTGTTGACTAATGTATTATCTCTTTCACCATTCCCTGCTGGTGCTGTCCCCTTAGGTGTCACTTCTTTCTTCCTCTCAAATGGGGACCAAAGTCAGATTTTGAGATTGGTGCATGTTTTGGCATAGCTGGAGAAATTATGCGTTTTCAAAATTCTGTTGAGGTTTTCGGTGACTCCTTGTACGTAGGTAAGGGCTATTTTGGCTGGTTCTTGCTTTGCTGTATTTCGGATTTTTGGTGAACCAGTGTGGCTGCTTTTATAGCCTCGTTGATAACTTTTCCTGGGTAGCCTAGTTTTAGGAGCTTTGGCGTTTTGAAGGTGTGGCTCTGCTAATTTTTCAATGGTTGAAATCGCACTAGCCTTCACATTTCTTGTTTCACATTCGAGTGGAGTTGCGTTTTAGGGTGACCCAAACTGTACAGAATACCATGGTCGGTCGCTGACGGCTTTTTGAAGGGCTGGAAGGTCAGGCTGTTTCCTTCCTTTTCACCAGCGTGTTGATGAAGAGCAGAGTTTTCTTAACTTCTGCCTCATGTGTGAATTGTGTTTCGCTGTTCCAGCTGGATGACGTGTGTTCCATCCAAAAGAAGAACGAAACACTGGACGTACTGAACCTCATCAACAGCTGGAAAAGCGAAATACAATTCACACATGAGGCAGAAGTTAACAAAACTATCCTTCCTCGACACGCTGGTAAAAAGGAAGGAACCAGCCTGCCTGACTTTCCAGCCCTTCAAAAAGCCTTCAGCAACTGACCGTGGTATTCCGTACAATTCAGGACACCCTAAAACGCAACTCCACTCGATTGTGAAACAAACACGAAGGTACGAATTTCAGCCAGTAGAAAATTAGCACAGCCACACCTTCAAAACGCCAAAGCGCCTATAACTAGGCTACACAGGAAAAGTTATCAACGAGGCAATAAAAGCGGCCACACAGGTTCACCAAAAATCCGGAAAGAGCCAGTATACGGCAAAGTAAGAGCCAGCCAAAATAGCCCTTACCTACGTGCAAGGAGTCACTGAAAACCTCAACAGAATTTTCTCCAGCTATGCCAAAACCAGACTTAGGCCCCCGTTTGAGAGGAAGAAAGAAGAGACACCTAATGGGAAACCACCAGCAGGTAATGGTGAAAGTGACAATACGATGGACAACACCTACGCTGCCGGGGTCACACGTGCCTATAACACCAGGAGTAAAAGCGGGAAAGAAAAACCACAACAATCAGCAAATCAAATCGAGCACACCGAAAATCAACTCAGCAGGCGACAAATGGCTCAAGATTGCCCCAAAACACCCTGGGGCATCTACCAGGTCACATGTGTACAGCGCAGTACGCCTTACATTGGGGTGAGACGAAGAGGCATTGATTGCCGTTTACTTGATCACATGTCCGATACCAGGGCCCTCAGAAGCACCAATGGAATCGCGAACCACTACGTGGAATCCACACACCGAATTAGCTGGAAAGGTATGACTATTATGTTAGCATCCAATTCGAAAAATAACCATCATTTGCGGGCCCTGGAATCACTTACCGTAAAACACATGGAAAATCAAGGAGTGAAGCTTATGAATATTCAGCCTCCATCTCATCCCTTTATCTACCACCTCGTGAATCCTAGGTTGCAAAACCGACTGAACATTATCTGGAAAGCAACTATCCAGACAGTGAAGACGAACGATTATCAAGGTCAGTGGTCGCAAGGAAAGATTTAAACACGAATTTCAACAAACCGTCCGATGCAGTTAGAGGTCAACCAAATTTCGGTTTCGATTTCTCGCACCAAAACTGGCAAATTCTCGGTTTCGATTTCAGCCGTAAAGTTAATACGGTTTTGGTTTCATCCTATGCTTCAGGTTTGGTGCGGCCGAAACTACTACCTCTTGGCAGTAGCCAATTTCTGTGTAGACTAGTGGTGCTGGCATTCGAGGGGCACCATCACAGATCATGCTTGCGTCTGCCATACCCATGCCAATCAATAATGAATACACATTTTCAAAAAAATCCAAATTCAAACATATTTAAATGACTTGGTTGCACTGGAGGGTATTTATGATTTCATTTGTCTTTAAGTTTGCAAGCAAACCTTTTACTTACTGAATGAAGCCCTTTGCCTGCTCTGGACTGACACAAATAAAAAAAACACTAGTTTTAACATTAAAAATTAGTAGGCCTAGTGACCAAAAAATCCTGAAATCTTGTCGCAAGATTGACAAATTTTTTTGTGGAGGGGCTGGTGGGAGGATATGCATGGATTTTCTCAGTCTAGGGGTGGAAAATGGGTAACCCAGGATCTGCTTCCGGGATCTGACTATGACTGCATAAAAAAAAAACACATTCATGATTTTATTCTTGCTTTTTGTCAAATTATTAAAATTTATATTATTCAGGTTAGGTTTTGCTTCTGGTTTCGGTAGTGGTTTCAGTTTCAGCCAAAGCAGATTGACCGATTTCGGTAGTGTTTTCGGTTTTGGCCGAAAACTAATCACTGTTTTCAGCAGTGGTTTCTGTTTCGGCCAAAATTTGAAAAAAATTTATTTCGGTCAACCGCAAGATGCAGTAGTAAAAAGCTCTCATAATCACAAGAAGCCTGATGAAGAAAGTCGACTTTCAAGCACAATAACACCAGTGGTTAATTGATTTACTAAAATTTGCACCAATGTTTTTAAATTGTGTATTTAGTTGAAGTGTGAGTAAAAATTAACTTGTGATATCCCTAAAAGAAGCAAAAATTTTGGATGCCTTTTTCAAAATAGTAGTCAGATTTTATGGGGAGGGGGTAAGGTTTTTAAAAGGCGAAGATGTTCTTTATATACCTTACTTCAGTTTCTTACAATTTTATCGTTAGGACACCTGCTCAGCTACTGTGGTGTGATGTTCTGTAGGCCTAATCTTTGATACATACTGTCCATGTTAGTACAAAGGAGTATCTTAATTGAGCAGCAAGAAGTCTGGGACTTCTACAGAAGAAGGTCCAAAATTAGTGTTTTTTCCGATCTAAGTGGAAAGTTAATGTGTTAGCAAGCCTACATTTTTTTGATTAATCAATACGTATTTATATTTTAGTGTAGCCTAGTTTGATATCGTATATTTTTCTGTTTTTAGGAAAGCAACATGCAGTTAACCAGGTGCAAGCCAAAGCCAGATTTCCACCTGGAGTGCCGTAAGACTATTCGGGCTATACATAGGTTTTGGAAAGAACAGATTTACGAAGAAACCTCAAGAAGCAGTCAGTTAGTAAAGGCTGCACTCATCACTAACGCAGTATTTCAAAATTTAAAGCTTAACTCAAATGTGACAGTTGTATTATGTATGCCGCAGAATATTTGTGCTTTATTTTAGAACAACATCCAAGAGACTTTCTTTGGCTGTGAGCATTCTTTTTCTAGCCCAAAATTTGTATGTAGTGGTATGGGAAGGAAAATGGAATCGTTTTGCTTTGCTTTATGTACTGAAACTACTGTTACACAAATGATTTTAGGAAAATATTTTAATTTATATGCTAAGCTAGCTTAAAAACTTATGTTTTGTCAGGCATAATCAGCTCTATTTATTGGAAGGATATCGGTCGTTGACCAAAATGACAGAAGAGCATTACCAGCTTACATTTGTGTAACAGTGACACATTAAAGTGTATAGGCACAAATAATCGTAATTGCTGCATAGCTTGGTTAAATCAGTAACACGTTACCCTGCCAAAAAATCCTTAGCAATTAAAACATCTTTTTAATTTTGTTATTTTTATGATATTGAACAATTTCAATAATTGACCAGATTCATCAGTTCGCTTGTCAACAGCTTAAAATTTGGGTGAATGTGCATAATTTAAATTGTAGGTTGGCGCAAATAATCGTAATTGTGTATCTTGGTTTCTGGAAGTAAGCAACTCAGTTGGCTACTCAATGCAGTAAACTGGTTGACTGGCTTCGTTTCCAAGATAAAGCACCATTTATTTGTTTTAAATTAGTAGCACACGCTAGCCTACCAAAAGATCCTTAGATTCCAATCGTCAGTTTGCGCGTCAACAGCTTTAAATTTGTGTAAATTTTCAGTTTGTAGGCACAAATGTTCCTAATTGCGTATCTTGGTTTCTGGAAGTAAGCAACTCAGTAGGCTACTCAGCGCAGTAAGCTGGTTGACCGGCTTCGTTTCCAAGATAAGCACCATTTATTTCTTTTAAATTAGTAGCACACGTTAGCCTACCAAAAGATCCTTAGATTCCAATAAATAACCAGATTCATCAGTTTGCGCGTCAACAGCTTTAAATTTGTGTAAATTTTCAGTTTGTAGGCACAAATGTTCCTAATTGCGTATCTTGGTTTCTGGAAGTAAGCAACTCAGTTGGCTACTCAACGCAGTAAACTGGTTGACCGGCTTCGTTTCCAAGCTAAGCACCATTTATTTGTTTTAAATTAGTAGCACACGCTAGCCTACCAAAAGATCCTGATTCCAATAAATAACCAGATTCATCAGTTCGCGCGTCAACAGCTTTAAAATTTGTGTAAATTTTCAGTTGTAGGCACAAATGTATGCCAAATTTTTTTAATACTTTCGGTATACGATGTTAAAATATACTTTGCCATCAAAACTGTTGTAAAAATATCTTTTCTATAACAGTGTGAAGCCCCTACAGACCCCTTTTTTTGTTTTTTTTTCTCCCAATATGTATACAAGTACTGCTCTTCTTATGTTTCTGGCTGTTTAAAAAATGTTGTTCCTGAAGCTCTGGGCATGGGCTTTAACCCCCTGTCCACTGTTTTATTTTACGGTAGGCAAAAATGTCAACCCATGATTTGTAAACTATGCTTTTTGTATTCACTGCACTGTATATCCCCCGCCCCAACACCTGAATTTGCTCTGGGCATGATGAGTTTGCTGCGTGCATATTATCACAACTAAGTGCACATAGCGTATTATATATACAGATACCCAGGCTTTATTACTACGAAAAAGTTCATTAAAAAAACCGCATGCACGATTTTTTTTAGAAAAAGGCTTGAGAAACAACTTCCTTTTTTTTAAATAGTCTTTATATTTTGTCATACTGTATAAACTAAGTTAAAAATAGGAAAATGGATCTGCCACCCAGATTGAAAAGTTAAGAATCAGCCGATATGAGTTTTGACCGATTCGATCCCAATACTAAAAATTCTATTAAACATAGAAATATGCTTGCAGAATCTTTACATGTATGTATCCTTAATTTTAAAATGGCACATCGCTTACTTTGAAAATTTGAGTCCATGTATACATGCTGTACGCTTAGATTAAAAAAAAAAAGATATTATGCACCTAATGTCTTAGCATAATTTCAATAGCCCTGTTTTTCTGAAGTTTGATAGGCTCAGAACGACTGTCTTCATCAGGCTACTGCATTACCGCTCACTTCGTCGTGTTCGTTTGTCTGCTACGCGAGACCGTAGTCTCCGATACTTGCAAGGTTGTTACACAAACGTTCGAACCATCCCACAGCAACATATTAAACTAGCCTCTCAGCAGATACTGAATGCTTGGGTTTGATGATCCGTGGGTATTCAAGTGCAACTCGAACAGTGATGTCCATCTGCGAAGCCTCGAATCCCTGGCCATTCAACACCACAGCCGATAGAAGGCTGTGCTGATGATATCCAGGGACATTCAAACCCAAGCATTTAGTATCTGCTGTGAGGCGAGTTTAATAAGTTGCTGCAGGAACGTTGCGGTCCTGCAAGTATCGAGGCTACGGCCGCCTCGTCACATGCAGGCGAACGATCACGACGAAGCGATCAGTGATGCAGTAGCCTGACAAAGACACTGTGGCATTCACATTCACTAGGCATGGAACTAATGTATTGTATTTACAGTTACAATTACCCATTCGTAAACAGAATTTTATTAGTAATTATGAAGTGTGTCATTTTATCACAGTAACTGGTTTTGCTGTAGAGTGTAAAAGGTAGTTTGTCTTTATTGTATGTTTATTGATGATGAAAGTGTATGATCTTCTGTGAACCCTTTAATAATAATAAAGAGGCAGGCCTAAATAAATGTCTGGAATGACTGATTTTTTTGCTGCATTGAGTTCTTCAGTAGGGTTGTGCGATTTGCAAAAACTTCTCCATTCCTTGGGATGTATAGTCAGCACCAAAAAGACAGAAGCCAAGGAACCAGGAAGGAAAGCTTTATGAAAGTTTAATGAAAAAAACTAGTAGTACCAAGAATTTATAAATTCTTGGTAGTACTGATACTGACAGCTACAAATTGTGTAGTGTAAACACTCGTTTAAGTAGGGGGTGGGGGGGAGTCATGTCTGAGGTTCTAACTACACCTCAACCAAAACTGGTTTCTGTTAGCCTAGTTCAAGATGTGCCTATGATGATTAAAAAAAATAAAGCTGCCTTACCAAAATATCTTTAAAAATGTTATAAAATGTCAATCACGTTCCCTGATATTTGATGTTTTTCTGATGGTGAATTTGCCAAGGTCATTGAGCCAATGACAGCAAGCATGACAGAGAGTGGCTTTTGTGGAAATATACTAATAAGGCTGTTCTGAATCTGGTAACGATACCATGATGTTGGATCGGTATGGTCCATTTTAGTTTTCATCTGATAAGGCTTACATTTGTATGGTTGGTAGGAAAAATGGTATTATTTTGTTCAGGTTAGGTAAAAGTTTTGCTTTTCATCCTTAAATAAATACTTTTTAAATACTCGAAAAGTTTTATTCGATTAAACTGTTTTCATTGGTTAGATTTATGTTGCTACTTGCGTGTTGCTATACAAGCGATGTACCCTGCGCGTCACTACATCCACCAAAACGATTTTATGATTTGGACTAAAGAATTAAAGTAAAGATTGTGTAGAAACTACTTCTCCCCTGGCTCTTTCACTGAAGCCTAGCCAACAACACTTATCAAAAAAGCAAGAGGCTTTTCATTAAACCAGTGATATTTCCTTACACCACTGTTCCCATCTAAATGGGTAAACAGTTTGAACTAAAGGACTTCGGAAAGATGTGGAAACCATAAACAGGGCGATTTACAATTAGCGGCAAATTATTCTGCAAGTCCAAGAGGGGAGGAAAATAAAAGTGTCCTCTCTTGAATTTTAAAACTGATAAATCTTGGATTAACTCGTGCAATTTAGTTTGATTTTCTATTTTTTAGCACCTGGAATACAGATTTGTAATGTTGCAAAATTTCTTCATTTATGGAACACTTCTGAGAACACTTCAGATGGAACACTTCAGGCGGAACACTTCTGAGATCACTTGAAGTGGTCTTAATTTGACCATTTTGAAGTGTTCGGAAGTGTTCTTAATAAGAACACATGAAGTGTTCTGAACACTTGAAGTGTTCTTAGTAAGAACACATGAAGTGTTCCGAACACTTGAAGTGTTCTTAGTAAGAGCACATGAAGTGTTCTAAGAAGTGTTCTCACTGGAAGTGTTCTTAAAAAGAACACTTGAAGCGTCCTTAATTTGACCATTAAAGTGTTCTCAGAAGTGTTCCCAGAAGTGTTCTCAGAAGTGTTTTTGTGAATTACAGTGTTGGGATGAGATATTCTTGCCCAGCACAAGCATTGAGGGTGACTGGGCTGCGCCGACGGAAACCATCTACTCCCTTATTGAAAAGCATATTCCAGAGAGAGGGAAGTACAAACGACACATTTTAGCTGAGATTAAAATCAAACGATCGCTTTTGGAGTCGATTCTTCAGGAACAGACAAAACTCTGACCTTGAAAATGTCCAATCTCAACGAAACAAGGTTGTTGACCTACTTCGAAAATTCAGAAGAGAACAGCTTGAGGAAGTGGTCAAAAATATCAAGAGGAACCCAAAGAGATTTTTTGAACATCTGCGTCATCAGCGTAATACAGAGTCAACAGTCGTAAGATTGCTCGATTCTCAGAGTAACAAAGTGTCTACATCATTAAAATCATACGATGTACGTGCGTGCGTGTTTGTACCTCTACTCCTCTGGAACCAAAGCACCTACAAAGATGGGAGTAGGACCAAACGAAAGATAATTAAATTTTGCTTTTAATAGGCCTATTTTCATCGCTGTAACTTGATATTGTCACCCTCAAAAACGCGAAAAAACCCTAAAAAAATAACGTCAAAGTTTTTTTTAACCATCTTCATGTTTGTTTATGACGTCATAGTTCGTTCCTGAAAACCTCCTCGAGCAAAAAGAGATGATCTGGAGCGCAGCGAGACGAGGCCGAATGAGGCAAAAAAATAACCTAAAAGACATGCTTGCAACGTACCACATACAGATCTTAATATCGGTTTTGTATCAACTGAGTTGATGCATGGAAACCTGGTTTTAAAAGGGTGCCAAACATTCGTGTTTCTGAAGCACGGAAATGCGTGGATTGAGCGAGCAGAGCGAGCGATTTCCACGTAAAGTAAACCTTTTCAATATGTGTCTCGCTTTGCTCTCGCATTCTTTCATCTCTCACCTTCGTAGGAGATTGCATCTGACGTTCTGCAGATGTTTCTCCAAGTGAGGGATCATCAGAAAGTGAAGTGATGGAAAAATCTGTACTGAGCAGGACTTAAAGAACAATATTCTTAAAATAAGTAAAACAAGAAAACCCATATAAAGTGTATACTAACACAAATTACAAGTGACGTGTGGTTCTTGGTGGTTACATTGATTCATTTTTCTGAGGAAATGTTTACGCTGATTGAGTGAGCGAAGCGCACGAAAATCAACATTTGTCATCACAAACAGCGCTTTTCTGGTAAATTGCTTGATCTTTTCGCTTGCCTCCATGGACGTAAAAAAATAATATTGACCTTCTCTCGAGATAACCGATATCGCATGCTACACTCTTATAATTTGCTTGATCGTTTTTTATGTGGAAGAACTGTCTGTATCATAAGTGTTGCAGCAAGAAATCTCCTCGAGCGTAGCGAGACGACGCGGAATGAGCGAGCGAAGCAAGCTACTCCGCTAGTTAAATGTTAAGAATGTACCAAACAAAATTGGAAAGCGATTCCAGTCAGTTTTCCATCCAGGAGGGCCCTTACGCGTGACCAGTTGTTCGCAACAACAAATCTTTGTTGTTTTAAAAAACCTTGACACCAATAAAGCATGCGGTCATTTAACGTCCGAAGTATTATAGGGTGCGATTAACTTGGCTAATAGGATTGACCTTGGCGGCCTTTCTCTGGTTGAATGATATCACTACCTTCAAACGCCGAACGTTTTTGGAAACTTGGTGGGTTTTTCTACCAGTTTTGGTTTTGGGTGGATATCACAACTTTCATAGGACTGTGAACGTAGATAAGGTTACACCGTCTTATCTTCATCTGTACCTTTTTCCTAGAGAAATTTTATTTCTATAAATTTTCACATTTATAATTTTCAAATTTACCATTGCCAATTAGCCGTCAGATTAGCCAAATTGACACGGCTTAGTTTATTGTATGACCATTCTTCATATGCTTAAGTTGCTTCAATCCCATTTTTGCACACACTGGCTAACAATCGTTGATTTCGTTAGCTTCGCTCACTCAATCAGCGCATCCCCTTCTGTTCTTTTGTTTATACTTGCACCTTCCCCTTAACTTTTCAAGATTTCGTTGACATTTACTCATGCAGAAACACCCGAAGGTCGCTGTTACTAAAAGAGCAGAACGCGAAGCATTTTATTTTTATGTTTTTTTCTCATTGGACTTAAGGGGTGACGGTCTAGAAAGGTCCCCTGAAAAGAGTTTAAGTCTTTATACAGGGACTCTAAACCATGCGCAACGGCTGTTTGCCGTGACGTCACCATGAGTTAGCCAATGACGAACGAAAACAACGGCTGTTTGGCCGTCTGATTGGACTAGCCCAGTCACGTGATATGCACGTCACAGCAAACAGCCATGGCGTGTGGTATAAGGACTGTGAAGAACCAAACGACGATCCGCTCCTGTCACAGTTTATCGGTTCGTCCAAGATTTCATATTTATCGATTTATCGAATTTTTTAAGTTTTTCGCTGTGATCTTAACTCTTCGACTATGCATAGTGGAACATTGTGAGATCAAGGGACGTAAAAAATTGCTACAATTTTACCTCCATCATTAGAGTAACAAAATTGTCTGAAAGAAGCAAGCTGTAATAATTACATATGTTAAATTATACGTATTGCATTGGAATAAAGGCAGTATAGGTGGGTGGATTAAAAAAAATCGATTTCTAAATTCCGGTCATAATAGTGAAATTACGTTTTTTCCCTCTGCCTTCGTATCGCTGTCAAATATAAGAAAATTATAATAACAAAATTTTAGTGGACCTAAAGTTTAACTTTACTGAAAGTTTAACTCTATTTTAAGCTTACCTTTATTGTAGGCTTATGTTTACTGCCCAAACAGCTAGTTTTTTTTAATGTATATTTTACCACATAGTTTAAATAAAATGTAAGTATTGCAATTATTGCAATTGAAACTCCAAAAAAATACTCGAAAAATACCCCAAAGCAACGAAAAGCTCCAAGAAAAAATATTTTTCCTCCCAAACCATCATTTTTATTTACGAAGGAAATGCGACAAAAATGGATGTTTTCCACATTTTTTTTGTGTGGAAAATAATGCGAATAGTTTTCAAGGAAAAAGAACGGGTCTGAAAATTCAAACAGCGTAATGTTAAGAAAACGTTTTAAACTAGTCAAATTACTAATTCTACGTAACTCAGTTGTTTACCCCATTGACGTATAATGTTAAACTTTAGGCCAATGTGGGGAATTCTAATATTTCTAAAAGATTTTTTTTTTTACTTTTGAGAGCGTGATAAGGAAGCCGGACACCAAAGTTTCTACAGCCATTGTAATTTTAAATAGAAAAAAAAATTGGATTTTTATCGACCATAGTGTAGGTAATACAGCGTAGGATAGATAATACGATCCTGAAAGATTGTATCCACATTTACATCATGATTACACAACGGGCCTTTAAAAAATATAAATACAGAAATTACACGATTCAGCTTCAACACCAGTTTTAATTCTGTTTCATGCTCCTCACGTATCAGACAGCTGTTCAATCTTTCAAATTGACATGACAATACAACAAGGCTCTATTAATTACCATTAATATCTCGCTTTTGATAACCTGTTGACGGAGTGTTATTCTTCCAATTTTACTTTTCTCCTGACGGTCAAAGGTTAGAACGAGAGTTAAAAGAGTTAAAGGACCTTGCAATCCATAACAATTTATCAAGTAGGCCACTATCAGATCTATCTCGATTGACATGCAGCAGGGATGGGCCTAATGAAGCCGCAGATGTTGCATTTAATGTCAGTTTGACAGCTAACTCCACCTCTACAAATGTGTTAAAGGATTAACATCTATAAATTCTATTGCAGTGCGTGGGGTGGAGGTGCAACAAAAGCAATGGCACCGAGTGTGTGGCAGGCAAGCCGCCCTTTGACTCCAGGAAGAGTCGGTAAACGAGCTTTTTTTACGGCGTAATTAACGTATACTTGAGAGTGTTTAACCCCAATAAAAAAGTCATTCCGGAAAGGTTGTTCCAGACAACTATACGTAAACGAGGTGACAGGAACGCTAATTCATTCGCCATTTTATTTGCGTATTGTTATGCATTCGAAAACCGGCTACGTTTATCGTTAACTATCTGCATTATTATAATAACGTTTAGTAATAAATCCGACACTATTTCTTTGTGAAAGGATTTATTACTGCGGAATATGGTTTGAAATAAGCTGACTTACTAATTTGTTGGCGCAACTCGTTTTCCAAATATAAAT
>JAHWFP010050621.1:0-15255 GCA_023313725.1 Lithobius niger | reverse complement strand
CTAGATTTTAAGGCGAAGTATATAGGTCAGCTCGAGCAAGAAAGAGATTGGTTTATTGATCAATTTAGACTGTCGGCAGCAACCGCTGTTCCTTCGCTAACAACCGGTCTTACCCCGACTACAAAAAAGCATTCTCTTCTCCCCCCTCTTTCGCCCGGCCCTCCCACCCTGTCTCTCGCGGGCACACCTCCTACAACGGGGGAAACCAGAAGGAAAGAAGATATCGTGGAACACGAGCGAATTAAACTACCACGCCTCGCTAAGCAACGAGGCAATAAACGTAGAAAACGCCTCGACTCGGTCTGGGATTTTTTCGAGGAGTAAACAAAAATGGACGTTTATTTAACTAAGCTGTACCACGACAGTTTGGGGGAAGCCAGCAGCTACGCGTCAGCGACCAAGTTACATTCACAGGCTAGAAAAGACGGTAAATCTTATACTTTAGCCGACATTAAAGACTGGCTTTTACGTCAGGATGCGTACACTATAACCAAACCGACGAGGTATAAATTTAAAAGGAATAAAATCATAGTGGGTGGGTTGGGTAGTTTTTTAGAATGCGACTTATCGGACATGGTATCTTTAAGACCACATAATAAACCATATAGGTTCATTTTAAGTTGTTTCGACGGACTGAGCCGTAAAGCTTGGGTGGAAGTGTTGCGTACTAAAACGGGGCAAGAAATGGTCGAAGCGTTTAAGAAAATATTTAAACGCATGGACCATAAAGTAATGAACGTCAGCAGCGATAAAGGGATGGAATTTAGAGGGAAAGAGGTCCAGGATTATTTTAAGGAAGAAGGCATTAATTTTTTTACTACCGAAAATGAAGATATAAAAAATAGTAAGATAGAAAGATGGCAAAGGGAACTTAAATCTAGATTGCATCGTTTCTTTTTATCTAAAGGCACTTACGAATACGTGCCGGTCATTCAAAAAATTGTTGATTCTTACAACAAAACGCGACATTCCGTCACTGGTATGGCTCCTGATGACGTCACACTAGCAAACCATACGCAATTGTGGCGTAACTTGTTCGGTGACGATTTAAAGCGGCTAGGACGGGCTTTGACTAAAAAAGAAAAAGAACGGGAGGTTCCTTTAAAAGTAGATGATAAAGTACGCATCTCTATATCTAAAGGGAAATTTGATAAAGCTTACAGAGGTTTCTGGTCGCGGGAAATATTTTTCGTAACTCACGTTTTAATACCACGTGGCGATTCAGGCCAAGTTACTGTCAGACTTAAAGACTATAACGGGGAGGAAATTAAAGGCCGTTTTTATTTATTCGAAGTAGCTAAAGTGCTTAAAAAAGACGGCGAGGACTATCATCGCGTAGGCAAAGTGTTGAGAAGCAAAGGTGTCGGACGCAACAAAAAAATATCTAGTGTCTTTCGAAGGATACGATAAAAGTCACAACCGTTGGATCCCAGCTAAAGATTTGAAAAAATTGTAAACAAAATGGAGAGTGATAGTTTCTATATGACTTTACCCGCGAATGCTAGTTTAGATCTTTTTCCTACAAATTCACTTAACAATTACACTACGAAATTAGCTCAAAGAATAAACCTTTCCGCTAGTGGCTGGGAGGTCGGACTGGCCGAATTTCAATACTCAAGAAACTGGGCTAACGTACAATTCGGTAGTGGCCTAACTCTAAAATGTGGAACCCGTACTTAAATTTCCTAGGTACAATTACCAAGAATTCGATATACCGGAACCCGTTAAATTCGAGATTCTTAATCAACATAAAGCGGTGGGTGGGGAAACCACATTGACTGTAGAACCCGAACTGGATTTAGTTTTCAATAACGATTTTGTGTTTTTCACCTACCAAATAGATTAAGTTTTAACTTTTTTAAATAATACTATCGAAAATGAATTGGGAATGCCTTCCATCACTTTCAGTTACGATCAAATAGGTAGGCACGTTGAAATTAAACATAGACTACCTCCAGATGCTAGGCTATGTTTGTCCTACAGTCTCGCTAGGTTTTTAGGTTGGGACAGATCGGATAAGTTGTTGAAAGAGAGCTGTTACGACGATGTAAAAGACCATACTAGGGCTACGGCTGAAAGTATTCTCCAACAATTCAACGACGGGAGTTGGTGGGTGTCCTACGTGACTTTTGTATCTACCATCAACGTTTCTTTAACTCCCGGTTACTACAAAACGGGACATGAAATCGCGAATGCATTGAACATGAGAGAAAGAGTACGTGCCGTTAAATATCCTAAGTTCGAATACGGGGAAGTCGGAGATGTAATGTCCATACGGTTCCATTCCATTATTTTATCGCCGGATAAAGAGACTACTCCTCTGGAAGTACTAAGCGTGAGTGCTAACAAGGTTTTGTCGAGTAGAATAGGATTTAGAGCCGACCATTTGTTTAATAAATCAGTTGCGTCACAAATAAAACTTAACTTGGTCGGAGGGTTCGATTCACTTTATATTTACAGCGACATAGTGGCGGAGACTCTAGTTGGGGACGTTCTGGCTCCCTTGTTGCGAGTGGTTAGAATCGGAGAAGGCGATATGACGAATGTAATATTTACTAAACCTTACTACAAACCACTCGCGCGTCTTAATTTCGAAACTGCGGGTCTATATAATGTCGGACATGGGAGTGGCCATTCCATTTAACTCGGGAGAAGTTAGCCTGACACTACACTTTAGACGACGTCCTTAAGAAAAAAAAAATATGCGAACCCCTTACCACGGATTAGATCCTCGCGTATGTGTGCAATACTATTGCCCTGGCCAGAGGGGAGGGGCCCCTTATTTTACCGGGGGGACGAATACAAAGAGGGGCAGGGTTCGGGGATTTCTTGAGCGGTATCTTTCGCTCAGCCGTCCCTTTTCTTAAAAGAGGTTCAATGGGGAGAGGGCGATACACTCTAAGATCCGGAGGAAGGATGCTGGATGATGTCGAGTCTGGGCAATCTATTAAAGAAGCTGCTCGGACGCGCAGGCGGGCAGCTACAAGGGACGCTGTAGCAGCTGCTACGGGCGGTCAAGTGGGAACGGGTTGCAAAAGGAAGAAGAAATGTTGCCAGTCCGAAAGTGGGAAGAAAAAACTACGGCGCCTACAACCTTCCAAAAAAAGAAGAAGCAAGCCTAGAAGAAAGGCGGACTTTTTCGATTAAAATATAAAAAAAAAAAGTATATAGGCCCATACCGTACTACGTCACCTTTCATTCCTCGTCATCATGTCGCTGAAACCAGACAGAGATTCCGTCCCATGCACCAAGGAAGAACTCGAGCTCCTTACGACACCTCCCGTACAAGTGACCGTAAATGACGACACCTTATTCGAGTATCATCCTTTAGCTACATTAAGTGACGGCGCTCCTATCGAATTCGTGGTTCCTGGAGCTGCTGACTGTCTCTTGGATTTGAGTCAGTCTTTTTTACACGTACAATGTAAAATAGTCAAAGGCGTATCGACGGCTTTAACGGACACCGAAAAAGTCGGACCTGTAAATCTACTTCTGCATTCCCTTTTTTCACAATGCGATTGTACATTAAATGGAAAACAAGTGTCTAATAGCGACAATGGTTATGCATTTCGCTC
This sequence comes from Lithobius niger, assembly GCA_023313725.1. NCBI lineage: Eukaryota > Metazoa > Arthropoda > Chilopoda > Lithobiomorpha > Lithobiidae > Lithobius > Lithobius niger. Next base: position 11,680 of record JAHWFP010050621.1, on the reverse strand, counting down.
TTATTTAGAGACTTTACTGACCCACGGCTCCGATGCTAAAACCGGTCACCTCTCCAGTCAACTATGGCAAGCCGATACTGCCGGTAATTTCGATATTGGAAATCATGGAGGAAACAACGTCGGTCTTAAAGAACGTACCAAACGTATAAAAGCTAGCAGAATTATAGACCTGTACGGTCGACCTCACTGCGACCTGTTTCAACAAGATAGACTTTTGTTAAACAATGTAGATTTACGTCTCAAATTAATCCGTAGTAAAGACGCATTCTGTTTAATGAGCACCGAGACCAACCCGAGCTACCGCGTAAACATCACTAAGGCAACCTTGTTCGTCCGCCGCGTCACACCGTCGCCGGCAGTGTTGGTCGGGTTCAGCCAGGCTTTAAAAGACGGTTCCGCAAAGTACCCCATCCGACGTGTGGAAATTAAGACTTTTACTATACCTCAAGGCAGTTTACAAGGGAACCTCGATAATGCTATCCTAGGAAACATGCCTTCGTTTTGTCTTCTCGGCCTGGTTTCAAATAGCGCCTACAACGGCAGTTACGCCAAAAACCCTTACAACTTTGCCCACTACGATGTTAATTATCTCGCTTTGCAAGCCGATGGAAAAACTATTCCCTCTATTCCTTACAAACCGGACTACACAAATTCTTTATACGTCCGGAATTATTACTCACTTTTTCAAGATACCAACAAACTGGTTTCGGGCTCGCCTCCACCCATCCCATATGCCGATTACCCCGAAGGCAATGCATTGTACGCCTTTGACTTAACTTCCGATAAAAGCCAAGGAGAGTGTCACTATAACCTTATTCGTCAAGGATCTCTCCGTATCGACATTAGTTTCAAAGAAGTCCTGCCGGAAACTATCAATTTAGTACTTTACATGGGGCATCAATCCGTGCTTGAAATCGATCAATCTAGAAACATTCTATACGAACACTAAAAAAAACAATGCAAACCGATCAATTGCGCTCCGCTGCTAACAGTCACAAGAAGCTCGGGCCTTTATTCGGAGATGTCTACGCTTCCGATCAACTACCTAGAACAGGCACCCATTCGGCCTACATCGTTAATTTGGACCCCTCTTCCAAACCAGGGAGTCACTGGGTCGCCATCTATTTCGACCACATCAAGGCGTCCGTTGACTACTTTGACAGCTATGGTCTGAAACCTAAAAACCTACACATCCTACGTTTCCTCGGTAGAAATTCTACCTTCAAACATTATAATCTACACACCTATCAAGGACCATGTAGTACGGTATGCGGCCAGTACTGCCTTTATTTTCTGTACCATAGAGCTAATGGTCTCCCCATGACACGTATCCAACAACATTTTCATCCCATGACGAAGGACTTTAACGACCGCCGCGTTGTTCGCTTCGTAAAAAAACATTTCAAAATTATTACACCTACGCCTTTCGAGACTAAAGAGTGCATTCAGTGCTGTAAGCCACTATTATAATTATTGACTGTGGGAGAGAAAGAAAATTACTTTACTGTTTTTTTTTTCAAGGGGTCTTAAACCCTCTTAAATGAAAATGTACAGGTCTTAAATCTTTTTTACGATTGCTAAGGGTCTTAACAGCCTCTTAAATGAAATGTACAGGTCTCACACCTTTTTTTACAATGTGTGATTATTAGGGTCTTAACACCCTGCTATTTCTCATGGTGTTGGTTTTTTTTTCTTCATGTTGTAGAATAGGAGTCTTAAACTCGAACTTTTTTGGTTAGGAGTCCTAAACTCAATTATATATTTTGTTCAACATACAGTGTATTATTTTTTTTTCGTGTTGTAGAATAGGAGTCTTAAACTCGACCTTTTCTGTTTTTGTTACTAGAGTCTGTATTTCATATAATAAATGTCACTTCACGCATCTGCGTGGGAGTTTGGATTTTGGTAACTCTGTGTCCGTCTTTATTTATTTTGTTTCATTCCTTGTCCATACCTGTTCTTTTTCGGCCATATCCTTTATTAACGACTACGACAATCAAACACGTAGTTTTCTACTCGAAACCTAGGCGACGAACATAATATTGTTTTCGACTACGCGGCATCTTTGTCATGCAATTAGAACCGACGAAAAAACCGTCGACCCCTCGAACGGCTAGCGTTTGGGCATTCCAAATTTGGGTGATGAACACGACACGTCAACGGATGACATATCCCTTACATGTCGCAGCGGATTACGGGCCTCCTGGTGGTATCGCCCAGGTGTCGTCTGGAAGAGTGCGACATTGGAACGAACTGTATTACATTTTTTTTTGTCCTTTTACGACTCGCTCCAATGATGCCCCCTTCCACACGGTAGCTAGACCGTAGACGCGCAATATGGCCTTTTGATATCATTACTTTACATGTCTCGTTTCTTATTTTCACATGTATTGGGGCTTATCCCCTCCCGCCGGACGCTCCCGGGGATTCCCTTAAGCCGCCAGTTCTCCCTTCAGAGAACTGCCGGTGAACTTTTAGTTTTTATTTTCCTAGCTGTTATCACTTCGCTTCCACCAGTCTCCATCCACGTCCTTAAATTCTCAGTCTGCACTACGTTCCGACTTTCGAATTGAAGGCACTATTCCACCTGGCGTCGCTCCGTTATAGTCTATATTATTTTACACATTTTGTATTTCTTACATGACTAATATCGTGTGTTTTTTTTTAGGTGACGTCTACTCACACCTCTACCCTACCCTAGCCTAACCTAACCTACCCTTACCCTACACTTCTTACACACAACTACCGACGACTAGATGAAGGATGCTTCATCAGGTGGTATTATGTACAACATCTTGTTTTTTGCTTTCTAACACCTTTTTTTTTTTACCTTTACAGCCCGAAAGAAAAAAGAAATACAGCCAGAAGTGTATGTATTGGTGGTAGCCATAAAGGTAACCACCAATACATACACTTCTGACTTTTTGATGTTTTATATTCTAGTATTTTTACATTTTTTTTTCTTACCTTTTACAGCTCTTTTTCCAGGATGCTCGAAGACCTCCCACATCTGGCTCACTTCTACTACTTTTTTTTTTTTGCGAGGGTTTTTTTTTTAATGCCTTTAATAAAAACCGTTGTCTATTCACACCTGTAATATGTATGTATACATCCTCTTCTAGATTTTATTAAAACTTTTCATTAAAACATATCCGTTCTATCACTTTTCCCCATGCATGCACGCAAACACACATGCCACGGCTCTTTGCCCATTACCTACTAGCCGCCCGAGATAATAGGCTCAACTATCCCGGTCAACCAACGCACATCTACGGCTAGGGGCCTGAGGGATACTGCAGGCACCCCAGATGCACGCTCCACCCCTCCTGGGATTCAAATGTGTTACCGAATAAAGCATAGAAACCTGTTAGGCCGTAACGTAGTATAACAAGGACGGGTGCACAATACTACTGAAGTGCCCGTTTTAAACTTCTAAACCAGATGCACGCACAAAACGTACCACTGCCGACAACTTAGGCAGAGACGCTCATCCTTCTGAAAGAGACAGAAGGCTAGATACTATAGGGTTGACATTCAAAGGGGACCAAATGGCAGACCGCTGTTGTCGGAAGACAGAACACAAAAGCAGGAAATGTTCAGGTTTGGCAAAGAGGAGAAGCGACCCACCCCAGACGAAACCGGTGTGCCTGCAGAAGAGAGTGCCCCGTACGTAAGTGCGAAAGAATCTTAGACGCAGAGACAGACATGGTATTTACAACCGATGTGCGGCTGCACACAGGGTGGGTCTGATAGAGGTAGCGGCCCACAGTCGCCTTACACCACTCACCAGACCACTGATTGTGAACCACTCTGCGAACAGGGGCCTCTTCGAGTGGGGAGACTGAAGCAGAACAAGAAACTCTACCTCAGAACCAAGGAAAGATACTCTACAATAATTATGAACAGGCATTATTGGCGGTGGCGCGCTCTTTGCTAGCTTAACCACGGCGGGTAACGCCGCATTTTAACTTTAGCTAGCGGCGATGGTAGAAAAGGCTGCAAATAAAGAAACAGAAACTAAATGTAGGAGCAAACGAAAGCGTCTTAAAATTAATATGAAACGTAGCTTAGACCTACCTACAAAATACTAAAATGTGAAAAAGACCAGATAAGAGCAAAAAGGCAAAAAGCTCAAACGTAGCCGACCGAGTATTGCATCCAGGTTTTTAAGGAACATTATTAGGTATTGTAATCATTAAAATGAGAGTAAGTACAAATTTAAAATCGCCTACAATAGGCCCAAAGCCTGTTTCCTAATAATAATAATAATAATAACTTTTTTTGCTCCAGAAAAGCAAATGGCAAGCGAGGGTCTCGAAAGACCATTTACGACTTACCAGCCATTACAAACAAGATATAAAATGGTAAAACAATCAGTATCAATAGATACTTTGTCAGATGATGTAGACATATTATATACAAATTTATAAACACTATTCAACAATGATGGTTAAAAACTGGTCAATGTACGCATTCAATCCCAAGGAACACAATTCGAAAGACAGCAAGATGGTTCTTTAAGACTCCACCAAGAGACATTTATTGGAAACGCATTTGTTGAAAACATAGATTTGGAACTTCAAGAACAATAGGAAATGAAACAATTAGCGGCAAGCATTAGCAACTGGAACAGATATTGCTTATGTTTTCAACATAGTATCATTTCATTCAGTCAACCTCAGACCTATAGGGTGGGCAGAGCGAAGAGAATATTGTGTTACCGGAGAGGAACGAAGAATATACACTGGTGTACAAGAAGAGTATCGAAGGTTTTAAAGTTTATACCAATGCCAGCCATGCGGACAATTCAAATGACTGTAGATCTACAAGTAATGTTTATATTTCCTATGGAGGCACTCCAGTGTTGTCACTAAACAAAAAGCAGGGTCCTTAAGCAGTTGCAAATTAGAATACAGGGTACTGTGCCTGCGACCATGTGTGATTTTTTGGATGAGAACCCTTTTAAAAGAAATTAGTGAATGACTTGTTCAGCTTTAGACGACATACGTACATTGTGATTCCCACGCAGTAATGCGCACACAAATTCACAGTTTGAACGTATGCGTACGAAGCATTTCGACATTACCTATCATTTGTATAATTATGACAAGATGCGGCCCAAACACATCTTCTTGTATACGTACTGACGTAAGACAGTAGCACACACATCTTGACCAAAGGACTCGCAATGTGCACTCATTAATATTTTTATCCATTTCAGGATATCAGTAGTGTGAAAATGAACTTCAAAGTAGACTGGTTTTCAAGGAGGAGTTCGACTGAAACAAGCATTACAAGTCAACAGAGACTTGTGATCACTTCAGTGATTACATTGTTACTGGAATGAGCTTAAACAAAGTGTGGTGTTATTCAGAATGCTTTACTTGTTTACCGTGTAAGACTATTTTGAATTGTTCTTGCAGTCTACTTTTCAACACAAATAGGTATCTAGCCATGTTGGGCAGGCCCTAATAATTATGAGCTTTTAACTACTTATATACTAAATCTCTTAATGAATCACAGTTAACAATAACTATTACTTATTCGTCTAGTGTTCGTAATGTCTTTTGTTGAAACCATTGTTTAAACGTAGGGTAGGCATTGACGTTCATTCCCTTTTCAGGCTGGCTGTCTGCGTTCCACTGGTGCGCTGCAGGTCTCTATGAATGAATGTCCTCGAGTGATCACAGGATGTCTTCCATCTCCGGTGGCTGCTTTTCTTGTTAGGTCTATTAAATTCTGGGTCGACTCCACGCTTCTGAACTTTTGGTAAATCTTTGCCTGCGAGGTCTCAGCCATGGAGAGGATGAGCTTGTGGACACGACCCTCTTAGACTCCTTCTTCAAACGAAACCCAGTCACTGCTTTCCCCTTGGGTTTTTGTGACGCCTCCTTCCATCTTGAAAGTTGGGAAGGTGGGATATGGGTCACTGTTCCTAATCTAAAGCTGAGTATGTGTCGCTTTCTAGTGCGTGCAACCTCTGTCTTGATATGTGATCTTGTTGCCATTTCTGTGGCTTTAGGATATCTGTCTGGATTTGAGCTTACCAAGTTTTGTGATTTACTCTGACTGGGCTTCCAGCATTCTCTTCCCGAAACATTCATTTGAACAATTGAATTAATGGCCAGCCACTCATTATTCCTGGAAGGTGCAACACTTTGATGTGGCTAGGTTTTCCTGGGTCCTAAGCCACTATGGAGTGTTGAAGATGAGGTTGCAGATGAGTTGCCTCAGCAGGGTATGCTTCTTAGTAGCAACTCGTTACTGATCCGATGGTACCTAAGGACCTGTGTCCCGTAGTCTTTTGGTGGTTGTGGTCGCTGGGCGCTGTGGGCAGTGAATGTAAATGGAAGTTCTTTGTCCTCAAGGGTTCTGGGTTCCTTGCCCAGGTGCATTGCTGTATTTTGGCCCTGTATTTTGTCTCTTTGGATTTTGTTTAAATTTTGTACTTGTGGAGAGTGCTTGGTTAAATCTATTACTTTGTGTCTCGCACTCTGCTTTTGTATTTTTTGTATTTTGGCTTGGGCCTTTAAGCTCTTCAAAAAATCCGTTTAGTTATTGTCCTCTTGTTGTAACAATGAACCTTCGCAAGCTGTTTCAGAAGGTTGATTTGCTTTGATTTGATTTATTCAGAGCATAATGACCCTAGATTGATTGATTGATTAGATTTATTTACCCGGGGAACCTGGACCCCTAGGTCATGGAAGCAACGATACTCCCAACGGTTTGTTGTTGATTCAGAGATCCATCTAAAACAGCGAGTCAAGGTTTATTGTTGTAACTGGCTGGACCCGTGCATGCTGAATGGTGATTTAATTTCCTGGGCTTAGCTTCTCCTGGTGTTTTGTCATCTTAAGAATGTAACTGACACTTTCAATTTTCTAATCCCCCCTACACCCCTGCACCCCTTCTGCACTCCCCCAGTGTGGGGTCTGAATATCTCCCCGTCTCCAACCTGCACCTCAGGTGTTTGGTCTTTCGTTTTAAATTTATAAAACCAACGACCAAACACGTGAGGTACCCCTCACGCATGATCTTGTGCCCCACACATGTCCCGCATTCCCCTTTGCTTGAAGCCCTTATTCAGTAAGCAAATAATGCGGTGTCCTCCCCCTCCGCCTCTTCCTTCACCTTTTCTCCTCTTCTCATCCCTCCCTCCTCAGAAAAGTCAGGGTGTGTTCAAGGATATTTTGGTGCAGCCCTGGAGAAGTCACATAAGTGTGTTTGACTGAAGGCTAACACATTGCTCTAAGTTAACCATATGAGACAATTCACCTCAGTACCGCGCATTGTTCGTCAGCTTGTTCTGGCCTTAGAAGGATTGGGTTTGTCGGTTATTCAGGATAGGACACCGACTTTCGTACGTTGGCCGGATGGTAGTCTGCAGTAGTCAGTTCTTGATCTCATCCTCTGCTCCTCTGGGATTTCCGATGCTTTTAGATTTCCGGTCTCAAATGATTAGTGGGGGAGTGACCATTTGTCGATTGCCTTGCAGCCGTGGAATGTTAGTTGTAGTTGAGAGGTTCTGAAACGTTTGAGACCAGTCGCTGACAATGATGCCTTTAGCTCTTGGTGTGACCGGCACGTGTCATTACTTTGGTCCAGGAAATAGTTTCACCAAGCTCCTCGAGTGCAAAAACCGGTCTGGCAGACTAGTACATGTACTTATGCTGTCAAGGACAGGAGGCAAGTGTACAGACAATGGAGAAAAGCACCCTCCACGGTTTTGTGACTAACGTACAGAGCTGTTGCTCAGCAGTTAGCGTTTTTACTTCGTACTGCAAAAATGCAGTATGGGACGCACGTGTGTGCTGCAGTTTCAGCTGCAATGTCTATTTCTCTAGCGTGGCGGGGTCTCCGTCCACAGGATCAGAAAGTGGCTACCACGTGGGCTTACAGTCCTGGTATGGTAGCTAGGACTGACTATACTGCAGAGGGAAGCACTAGCAGATGCATTTAATGTACGATTTGCTAGTGTTTATGGTTTGTCCAGTTGTGAGCGCCGTCCCGATCATCGAGCATGAACAAACTCGGCAGTTCCTGTGGCCTTTCATCTCTCTGAACTGAAGTCAGCTCTTGCCAAGTGCAAGGAGGGTAGTGTCATTGGGATCGATGGAATTCCATACAGTCGCTTGCAGGCATTGTCTGAAGAAGCCCTGAATGAACTTCTTGGTTTTCAGCAGGGCCTCTTAGCTGGTGGGTCTGTTCTGCCCTCATGGCTGTTCACCAACCTGGTTCCAGTACATAAGCGTGTCAGCAAGAGATCTGACTTGACAAATTACAGGCCTATCCCATTGTTGCCGTGTACTCGGAAAGTCTACGAGCAGATGCTCGTCCATAGGCGCAATTGGCACTTAGAATGTAACAAATGTCTAGCTGATGTGCAGTTCGGTTGCAGTGTGCACAGAAGTGCACAAGATGCTGTCCTTTTCCTCCTGTCCGGCATCCTTGAAGCATGGGCTCATGGACAGACAGTTGTCGCTGTATTTCTTTTGACATCAGAGTGGCATATGACACTGTTAGTGGTGATTGGAAAAGAGCTTCTTTAGCCTCCATGGGTGTAGGCTGTTTGCTGTCGGAAGCCATCTAGGCTTTTGTTCAACAGTCGAACCTTTGTGACTTGGGTGAATGGGTTTTGGTTGGCTCAGGCAACCTCCGACCGTCGTTACCACAGGGTAGTTGTCTGAGTCCAGAGTTATTTGCTATGGTCATTAGAGATGTTTTACTTGAGATGCGTCATACTGCCAATTTTGTTTGCTATGTGGATGACATTGCGTTGTGGTTTGTAGGTACAGAATCAAATTCTCTTGTTCTGCATGTTCAAGCTACTCTAGAAAGTATTGCGGTGCGTCTTGCTGTGCGTGGCTTGTCACTGGCTCCAGCCAAAACAGACCTAATGATTTTTTCGCGTTCAGCTGCTGCGCGTGCCACCTCGCTTAATATGTGCAAGGTGTTTTGATCAGCATCCTTTGGGTCCAGCTGCATTTCACTTCCAGCTACATGTCACCTCCAGCTACATTTGTGAACTGGCCGGCATATCGGTTTCACTTGATGTTTCTGCAGATCTACAATTGTCTGAATTTGCTGTTTGTTCTAACTCCCTGTCATGTTTGACCATGCTACAGCGTGCTGTTGGTAGCATGGCTGTTAGTGATCCTGTTGTTTTGCTGTTTGTTGGAAATTATGCGTGGCCATACAGACATCTTTTCTGTCCATTGGATGGGTAAAGGGCCACAGGGGCTTGATCGAAAAACCATGGTGTGTGTGTTAATGGTACTGTCGTCTCTGTGAACACTATATTAAAGTACCTTGGTGTACTACTTGACAGAGGATTGGAATGGACGTTTCATGTCAAAGGGTTACGAGAGAAGGTAATGAGTCACCTCCCAATTCTCAGGGCTCTTGCCCATTACCGCAATATGAAGCATAGTGCCCTACTGTTGTCTATAGGGCCTTCATGCGATCAAATGTGGACTATCACCTTCCGTTTCTGGTGACTGCACAGTGATACCTTCACAACCTGCAGGTGAGCATCAATGACTGTTTATGGACAGTCACTGGTTGTCTGGTCATCACTCCAGTTCTGGTTCTGTGGGTGGAGGCTGGTGCGCCTCTACACCTCAGATCTGAGGAGCTGCTTGTTGCCCTCTGTCTTCGAAATTTGAATAGGAGACAGAGTGATCCAGTTGCGAGAATTCTTTCTATTTGGGATTGAGTGATAGGCTGTGTAAGAGCCTTGGTGTAGCTAGCAAGGGTGTGTCACTCATGCAGGACCCTCTCCTTAGGCTGTTGCGACTGTGCGTCCTCCCTGCCATGGCAGTGGTGCCTGTCTCTCTCCTCTACATTCCATGCTAGTAGAGCCACTGTATGTAAAGTTTTTTGTGGCACTTCGTTCCTCAAGCAGACTAAATCGTGTGGAGTTCAGATTTACATCCTGACCCTCAAGTTGAAAATTCGACGCACACTTCGTGCGGTCACCTCCAGCTACATTTGTGAACTGGCCGGCATATAGGTTGCACTTGATGTTGCTGCGGATCTACAATTGCCTGAATTTGCTGTTTGTTCTAACTCCCTGTCATGTTTGACCATGCTACAGCGTGCTCTTGGTAGCATGCCTGTTGGTGATCCTGTTGTTTTACTGTTTGTTGGAAATTATGGGTGGCCATGCAGACATCTTTTCTATCCATTGGATGGGTGAGAGCGGCATCTCGGGAAGCGAATGTGCTGATGCAATTGCAAAGGAATCAGTGTCTGATAGTGATGTCTTGTGACTATTATCCAGTCTGTGCGTGCTCACAAGCCCACCTTGCTTTCCTGGACCTTTAGGTCCTAGAACAAAGAGTGGGAAACGGCTACGACGGGATGTGCATTGTTTGATTTACATCTGGTTTATAGTTTTCAGAAGGCTCTGGACGATTTGCCGTACTGGATCGCGCGCCTCCTGTCACATTTGAGAACTGGACATTTGTTATTTCCGTGAAACAGGCAGCGCATGGGGTGGAGTGAGCCCTCTCGTTGTGTGACCTGTGATGCTGAAACTTCTGTTGTCGATCTGTCATTGCACTGTCATCGATCTCGTGGGCTCACAAGAAACTTGAGCCTTGGATTAAGGTGATATACTGCTTCATATTCTTCTTTGCGCGACTAGAACAAAACGAAATATTGATTGTTTAAGTGCGGTTGCACGCTTCTGTAGAACGGCAGGTGTTCTCTTGTGAGCCCCTTCTGCTACCCTCTGTTTCTGCCTCTGAGTGTTTAACATGACACCTGTGACTATGTTGCTATAGTGTGGTTTTAGTGTACAAATTTGGGTGTGTTTGATTGAATGCTATTTGTGGAGTTGCTGATTGTAGAGCTGGTAATTTTGGTTTGTATTATCATACACGGCAATAGCCGTGTATATAGTGTATATGATTGAGTCCTCTCACCAGCAAAACTAAAAGTATTAATTTCTCCGTTTCTATTCAATATATTTCGACCAAATTTGACCAGATAGTAGATAGCAATTTTTCCAAACTTTACACCAACTTTTATGCAATTCCGTGTAAGAGTAAACGTAGGGAGCCACACGTAAATTTGAAAACTGTTCACTTGTTGTTGTTGTTATTCTTCTTCTTGGCTGACACGGTTTCAGAAAAAAACTACTGCAACTACCTAAAATCTGAAACATGATCTGAGCCAGAAATTTTCCTGAGCTTCAACCTTACAGGGACCACTTTTTTGATTGGTCGATCCATTCCGGAGTTACGGGACCCTAAACGATCATTTTGATTGTTTTACATTGTTTTAACTATTGCATTTAGGGAACAATGCCACTCACCAAACTCCAGATTCATTCTTCGTGCACGTGTTATGTCTTTGCTAAAAAGTCGATTGTTGAACGGTAAAATGAAAAGAATGAATGTAAGACGCTAGATTTACTGTAATCGGCCACTAGGTAAATCGCCGTTGCGGAAGTTACGACTCCTTGCCAGATTCTGTAAGACAACGGGGGTCATGGTGTAGCATGTGCCCAGCAGGAACCTGCCCTCTCCTAGTTTGAGTGTTGATCTGAGTTGCCATAGTTTTTTCTGATGTGCGCGGTGTCGTGCGGAGTGCTCCTTGCGGATTGTTCAGTGTCTGCACTAAGTATTATTAATAAACAAAAACGTATCGTTAACAATTAAAAGTAAGGGTCTAA
>JAHWFP010050603.1:0-11030 GCA_023313725.1 Lithobius niger | reverse complement strand
CCCTCTGTGGATCTGTGACTTGGGTACCTGAGTCCATGCTGATTTCTTCTGAACCGATCCTCGCCTTACGACCTCTACGTGTTGAAGATGTTGTAGTGATAGCGGTGGGGATTGGGGGGAATTGAAGCTTAATGGAGAGTCGACATTGTAGGTTATTAGCACCAACCTCAGTCACAGTGCAGTGGACGGGGCAGTGTTCTGATAGTGTAATATTTAATTCAACATTCCTCGTCTTTTTCTTAGTTCTTATAGGAATGGAACACACACTCTCGCTATCATCTTCTCACATTAGACATGGTATGGGAGGCAGCCCAAGGCGTCTGTGTGAAAATATCAATTCCGTCAACTATAGGCCAAGACCTGCCTACGAGTCAGAAAATTTTGAAATGCATCAAATTTCAAATACCGTGTCTAATGTGAGAAGACGGTAGCAAGAGTGTGTGTTCCATTCCTATAAGAACTAAGAAAATGAAGAGGAATGTTGAATTAAATAGTACACTGTCAGAACATTGTCCCGTCCACTGCACTGTGACTGAGGTTGATGCTAATAACCTAGATGTCAACGCGCTTTAAGCCTCAATCCCCCCACCCCTTCCCCCACTATCACTACAAAATATTCAAGACGTAGAGGTCGTAAGGTAAGGATCGGTTCAGACGCAATCAGCATGGAGTGTAGACATGGACACATGATTTTGCAGTTGTTGTTTTAGTCCAATGTACGCGGTTCATTCATAAAGTTGAAATGTAAGGGACCAGGAAAGGGATCGTTTCTTTTATGGTGGCAATTCGTATAGCCACCTTTGTCCTTCCAGCTCCGACAACGGTAGAAAGTCGATTTCGGGACTGTATGACGTGGAAAGTCTGTTATGTTAAGTTCAACACTTAGAGAAATATCAAGGTCAAGTTGATTACAGTGTAATCCACACTTCCTTAGCTCTGTGTCGTTGACAACTGAAGTTATACGACTGAATTAAAAGGACATTGTTCCCAGCGCTATTTTTCGCGAGCCTCCTCTCGAAGTATGGCCCAAAGGTCTATTTACTTACCGTTAATCTTTCCCTAGCTAAAAATCCTTTTTTAAATGTGGCGTCTAGGGGATTTTCTGTCGAATATAATGGAATTTTATTTACGAACGACCCTTAATATATGACGCTGTGCGTGCTTACAATAACCATGACGATTCATCTCTGTGTGTGCATGTACTAATTTGCTAGTAATTATACATGAGATCAAAAATCTAAAAGCGTAATGCGGTAAAAATTAAAATTAATTATTCCAATAGATCGCCAAATCAAAATGATAAGACACTAGCCTAGAACATTATAAATTGTGATGTTAAAATACGAGAATCATTCCGATTTGTGACGACACGAGTAATGCGTTCGTACTGGTTCGTGTTTCAGGCATAATGCAAAATGAGACAGTATCTACGTTCTTTGCTGCGAAGAACGCAGCTACTATCTCAGATCACCTTAGTGTTCATATATGCGCGGAAGGCGATCAGCACGAACTGTTATAAGGCAGGCGGAGTGTTATACGGCAGGCCGGGTGTCCCTTTAACTTCAAATCGGTAAGGGTTATCATCGAAAATGGCGAGTCATCGTTAAGTAAAAATGGTCATCCTGTCAGAGCTTTGAGTAGAGAAATAGTGTATCATATCAGAAACCAAGAATGGTAAAAGAAACTTGGCGGTCCCTTTTATAAGTTTTGGTTTATGATATGATATCACGTCTTTTTTTAAACTTTAATTGTGTATTAGACTCAGCTCACCTAGTCTGCAGATGTGTAATAATGTGCCACGTCCACAATAGGTTGAGTGGCCATTTGCCTAATATTTTAATTCCACATCACTCCTTTGAGAGGCCGAACCATTCTCGCATCGGTGGCCACTTTACCAGTTTTTGGTATTATTTTGACATTTTGTTTGTTCTTCGTGAATTGGACGTGGATGCAATTTCTTTGGCAACGTTTAGATTTATCGCGTACACTTGTGTGTGTGTAGATACGCGAATCAGTATACACGTTCTCATTGTCCGAACTTTGGCTGTCCAATGAGAGACGATGCCGACAATACTAACAATGGTTATAACAATATTTTCGTAGCGCCTCGCCCTCTTTCATGATTCGTGTTACACCCCGAGGCTGCAAACCATAAAATGTATGCAGTTCGTATCGTAATGCAGCCATTCGTCCAATTTCGTAGCTGGGAGCCTTGCCTTTATCTCGGTATCGGTGAATAATCAACCTATGGGATTTAACATGGGGCTGAGGGGACTAGTAGCTATAGCTAGGTCGTAACACATTTTGCAACTTTATTGAGGGTATTCTGTATTGAAAGCCGCTTAGCTGACATTCCTACACGAGCTAATTTTTGTCAGGTGGGTCAGTGCTCTCTATTTAAGCTTTAAGCTTTTGTATCTCATGATTATTTTTCTCCAAGTACACTACCTGAATTGTGCCAAACATTGCTTCAGGATATTAGACATTATGCTACGGCGTCGCGCTGTGATGGTTTACGTCCTCGACAACTGAATTTATCTGACGTTTGTTGCCTAAATTGGTGCGGCAGATATTGCAACTACGCTACAAAAGAATCAGTCAACAAAAATGAGTGCGTTTGTGTGAAACAATAGTTAAGAATAAGGATGATGAACAATGGAGACTAAGGGCTCGTTTAAGCAACGAGATCTTCTCGCTCGCCAAAAGCTATTTGCTAGGCAACCGTTATTTATTTACGATTAATTTCCCGTTTCTATTAAATGATTGCGGTAATAGACAACTAATTAAATGTATTATAAATAACAACACGGACAGAGAACAAAGTGCAACAGTCATTTTAAACATTGGTACAACATTGTTGCCATTTCACGCTATTTCCAAAATTTGCTATTCTCGCTGAAAAAAACAGCTTCTAGCAGTGATCAAACGACGGCAGAATAAATAGCTACTCGCAGCGAGAATTCAAAATCCAACATGGCGTCCATTTCGGAGTTATCGATTCGAAGACAAACCTTCGAATGCCGGTATTCAGGAATCTGTCCGTCGTCGTGTACTGCAGTAAAAATTGTTTTCTTGTTGTCATAAATCGACGCCGTCATGTTGCAAGCATCGTACGTCGTGTCACGAGGCACGAGGAGAAAATTTGGTTCCGCGTTGTTGCCATGGTTACTACGTATAGACGACTTGAAAGCCGCATTCTCCGACAGGGGCGAGAAGCACAGCCAGCAGTTTCAGTATTGACCAAGTAAAAGCTAGTGAGCGAGAAAATTGTCCTTGCCTAAACGCGCCCTTAGGGTGCCTTCACAAGTAGCCACTCAGTGGCGCTACGAGTGGCGCTTCTCGGAAGCGCCACTAAGTGGCTACGTGTGAAGGGAGCCTAAAGGTAACAATGTGGTAGTCAACGCGGAACAATCAAGAGATGAATAAGTAGTTAAAGAAAGATTACCTCGGCCGAAGTATAAAATTGGCATTGTTTAATTATACGATTATTAACAACATGTTATTGTCAAAGTTGATAGGGCCTTAGGGCTTCGGGCAGATGACCAGGAGTGGTTAACGCTCGTTAAACCCTTTGAAACCATTTTTATTGCCAAAGTTAAGGGCCTCAGGGCTTCGTCGGGCAGACAGACCGGAAGCGGCTAACGCTCGCTAAAACCCTTTGAACCCTTTGATTGCAAAAGATTGGTAAAACGAAACAGAAAGTCAGATTAATTCTGAGGCTACAGCCTAGTACAAATTAAAGAAAGAGAGCCATATGTGGAACCGTCAAGACGAAGTTAGGGAGTAATCGTTCCACATCTAACATACTCTTATTCATACTGATCAGTGATCAGTTGCAACTGTAAATCAACTTTATAGTATCCGGGGCCTATCTTGAGTTCGCCCAAGAACGAACACAGATAACAGATTGTATATTTTTGGCAGCAGAGTGCCTTGTTGATATCCAAGATGGTTACAAAAACAATGGCGGCCGTTGATTAAAGCCGCTCCCTCCAGGAAGACGTAGCCGCTCATAAAATACTGTATTACTCAAGATGCGCTGCGCACACAATATATGCCTAGCCAATCGTTAAGCGGCGTTAATGTGCATGGGGTCAAGTTATGTATTTTATGTATATATGCTAAAGGTATGCAACTGTTGCCTAAATTTTACTCTAGAGCAACCCTTTTTTGTAACATTAAAATGTACTAATAATACAAGAAGTGTCAGAACTGCATATTTCTTGCGCTCTTTCCGTCCATGATAGCAATTACTGATGGAGCTCAAGTTTCAATTTTGGTCAAGTGACATGTTGTGCACGCTTATTAATAAAAAAAAATCATCAACCTCCTTCATTAATACGGGAAAAAAAATAATCAGGTTAAAATATATTCCAAAAAACGATTAAGTATTTAAAACTAATGTGTGGCCAATTACCAAACGATGCATTAAAAAAATCGTTTGTAAATTGGAAATTGGCGACATATTCCAGTGCAAGCTAAAATTGTAAACTCCTCCAATTCCTCTGCCCATCTCTTTCCAATGTTCCCTCTCCTCCCCCACCACTCCTCCCACAAACTGCAATATCCTTTGATGTGGACAATGCATTAGAGTAGTTAACGCTCGTTAAACCCTGTGAAACTCCTTGTTATTTATTTAGAGTTTATTACGTCAAATGCAATTCAATCCCCATTAACCCCAACCCCCCCCCCCCAAAAAAAAAAAAAATTGCTGGGTGTGGAGAGGATTCTGACTACACACATAATTTTTTAATCTGTAAAATAGCGGAATGTAAAAGGTATTTATCAGGTAAAGAATTTAGAAAAATGTTCTCTATTTTAGCTACTTTTTTCGAAAAAAACATACAAAAAATAGCCTAAATAACTCTCAGGTCACGCATTTAAAAAAAAAAGGGGGTTTTGTGTATTATAAATAAATAAATAATTTTACTGCATGACACTGCTCGAAGTTTCAATAAAACTTGTGTGAGCTGCAATAATTACATAAATAATAAATTAACACATTAGTACAAAAAAATAAAAAAGATAAATATATTTCTTACACATTTTATAAATCATTTCCTTCATTTCTCTTCATATTTTCAATAGATATCATTTTATACTTTTATACTAATGAATCTTTTAACTTAGTTTTAAGTTTGCTAATACTTTTATATGATAACATGTCGCTGTCTAGTTTATTGAAAATGTCAGGTACAAAATGGTCTATTTCTTACTCCATAACAATTATTCCATTCTGGCAATTTAAATTTTTTGGATGTCTTTTTTTTTAATCGTTTGCTTTTTGTATCGTGGAGATCTTTATGAGTATTACTGTAATAATTTTTTATTATAATTACATAATCTCTCAAATCTTCTATTTTTAGTATTTTATTTTTATAGTAAATCTCATCTGTATGTTCATTTTCTCGTCCAAACAATACCTTAACTATCTTATTTTGAAGTTTCTGCAGTCTTATTAAAATATATTTTGTTGCGAAACCATATATTTCAATACCATATCTTATACTACTTTCTACCCATGCATCGTATAACATTTTTTTATTTTTTGTTATTTAGTATGTTCTTTACTTTATGTAAGATAGGTAATTTCTGTCGTAGTTTAATTATTAAGTTAGTTGTATGTTCTTTAAAGTAATAATAATAATAACCTTTTACCCTGGAAGGGGGTGAGGAACACAGAAGAGCCGCAGAAGCGGCCACTAACTCGGGTAAACCAAATGGTGAGCTGCGTCACACATAAGGACGCTTAAGGAAGGCAGTTAGATCAGTGCGATTTAGCAAGCCCCGAAATATCCGCAATGACGATGCCGATACAGTTTCCTCGGAAAGCGAGTTCCAGGGAGAAACCACGCGGTTGGCAAAGAAATGTTTACGGCAATGAAGGTTAAAAGAATGACCCCTTCTGAAATCGATCGTGCTTAGGTCGAAAAAAGGTACGTCTAAAGGCAACGACCTATGGAGAATTTTAGACGTCAAAATCAGGCCCGCCTTTAAATGACTCAGCTCGACCGATTTTAAGCCAAGCGACCTCAAACGGAGGCCAGGAGAAAAGTGGCACAAACCTCGCAAAGAACATGTAAAAGATCGCTGGACCGATTCCAGCCTGTTAATATCCTGTAAGAGGTAAGGTGACCACACAGGACTGGCGTACTCCAACAAAGGTTGGATAAAAACCGTAAAGGCCCAAACCAGTGTATTTCTGTTCGAGGAATGGAAACATCTTTTAATGATATATATGGTACGTACGTGCAATATTAATAGTAACTAATAGAATTAGTTAGTTCAACTGGGGTGCACACCACAGATGAACATTAAGAACGCACAAAAGCATTCTGTATTACTAACTAACAACAAAGATGTGTGTCATTGCCACCTTTTGACTTGGTGCCACGCGGACTAAAAACAACAATGTATTTAAAATTTCAACAGCTGCAGCACACAACAAAGAATGAAAAAAAAAAATATCCAATATTTCCGCCATTTGGGCTTCATCTCATTTGCGCTCATTTTTTTTCTTTCTTTAATTTATTCTCAGCTGACGAAGTTTTTTGCAGGCGGAATCTCGTGACTAAACGCGAAAGTTAGAATTTTTTCCAAGTTCTTCAAAAATTTCGACAAACCGGAATCACTTTTTCGGTCGAGGAACTGAATTTTGGAGAGAATTGCATTTTCAACCAGGTAGGCTAGAAACCCACTAATTATTGGCAAGGCAACAGCGATTTACAGAGAAGCCTCTACAAATTGGGTTTGATGCGATTTCGTCTCAAATTCTAAAGGGCAGCACTTTTTTTAACACACAGTGCAGTGGCATTAGCTTTAATGATGATGACAACATTTGGGCTAATTTTAACCCAGCTACATAACGTCAAAAAATCAGGTAAATAGTCAGCTATTAGCTACCAGTAGTTTACAGTTATAGTACCTAAAGAAATCCATCTGCTTGTAGGTTCCATTAAGGTAACATGGTGGTGGGGGGTAAGAGCAAAATATTGAATTTTTTTTTATTGTTTAAATATATGTATTAGGGCCCACACTATAACAATTAATAACAAAAAACTGTAAATTTTTGCATCTAAATTACCATTGAAGCAGTTTTTAAACAATTCGATTCATTGAATTGTATGTGTTGCACCGAAGTTCTATCGCGGTTTGCCGAAAATCATAATTTTTCAAGTTTATGTTCCTTTTTCTCCAAAACTATTGGTCAGAATGTTATGATTTTTTGTAGGGGTGTTCATATGGTAGTTATGGATGGACACTACTAGGTTTATGATGTTTAGACTAACTTACTGGTTTTGGTGACTATGTTAATAATAATAATAATAATAATAATAATAATAATAATAATAAACTTTATTGCAAACAAACAAAATACATTAAAAAGTAAACAAGAAAATGGTATCGCCAGTGTTTACAAAGGGCGAGGTTTAGGCATGAGGCCCAATCTTACACCTAACCCAGGACAAAATAAAATCACAAACAAACAAAAAACAAAACAAAAAAATGCAAAAAGCAGAATACAATTATGTAAGGCTAATACTTAAAAACATAAACAAATAAATAAAAAATAAAAAATAAAGTGCACAAAAGAGGGGAGGGGGGGGGTGGGGGGGGGGGGGGGGTTCGACCACACCAGGAATTAAAGAAACGTTGGTAAATACGGTTTTTAAATGCTTGAACAGAAGGGGCGTTCTTGATTTCTGCAGGCAGATCGTTCCATAACTTAATACTTTGAGTGAAAAAAGAAGATTGGTATTTATTAGTTTTACATCGGGGAGGTGTGAAACTGCAACTATAGCTGAGTCTCGTAGGATAGTTGTGAGTCGCAATAGCAGAGTTAAAAAGTCTAAACAAATAGGATGGTTCTTTAAATTTAAGCGTCTTGTACACCATCACAAGTGAATGCAAAGCTCTTCTGTTTTCCATAGTAATCCATTTAAGCTTTTTTATGTTTTCTCTGACACTCTGATACTTTTTAATATTAAAAATAAAACGAACACAAGCGTTCTGGACTTTCTGAACTTGGTTCAGCAATGTTTTTGAAGCACTGAAATAAATCAAATCACCATAATCCAGTAATGGAATAATTAATGCTGCCGTGAGATTACGTTTAGTTTTAATGTTAAGAAAATGCTTGAATCTTGCAAGATATCTAAGCCTTTGTAACGCAGAACGGCATTGCGTGCTAATATGATCTTCCCAGGACAAATGCTTGTCAAAAATAACTCCAAGGTTTTTTACCTGATGCGACGTTTTCAATTTAACAGTGTTAATTGCAATAGAATTGTGGTGAGAAAGCTCGTCAAGAGTGCAAGCTTGAAATAACTGGGGCGACGCAATAATAATATGTTGACATTTGTTTTCATTGAGTGAAGACCGTTTGCACTTAACCAATGAGTAATGTTATCAAGGTCATCATTAAGTTCGGAAAGTGTAACGGCAGTATTTTCAAGAGAAAACTTTTTTCCGGTCTGTACATCATCGGCAAACATATGATGATCACATTTGGTGATGCAGTCTGGGAGATCATTAATGAAAATAGAAAAAAGAATAGGCCCAAGGATAGATCCTTGAGGAACTCCAGACGCAACATCCATAAACGATGAGGTATTATTGCGTACACGAACGCATTGTTTGCGACCAGTAAGGTAACATGTAAACCACTTTACAGCAAGAGCATCAAGGCCAATGGCGTGCAGCTTGGCTAACAGAAGACTGAGCATGGTTAACTGTATCGAAAGCTTTAGCAAAATCCAAAAGCACAAGTGAAGTAAATTTAGAGTCATCAATTGCCTTAAGAATATCATCAGAAATTTTAACAAGAGCTGTAGTTGTGCTGTGTCTGAAACGAAAACCAGATTGTTTTGAATTAAGAATATTGCATTCATCAAGGTAGCTTTTGAGCTGATTGGCTACAGCACGCTCAAGAACTTTAGACAAACAAAGCAAAATGCTTATGGGGCGAAGGTTTGTAACATCCTTAGATCTACCATTTTTTTAAATAGGGTTAATAACTGCTAATTTCCAGATAGTGGGTACACTGCAAGACGTAATAGAGAAATTAATTATGTGGGTAATTGCTGGGACAATAAATGGTAGAAATAACTTAATTATTTTAATATTAATGTTGTCGAAACCATTTGCATTAGTGGTAATGCTGCCAATAATATCAACGACTTCATTCTCAGTTATGGTACCAAGAGTGAATGTTGTATTCGGTTTAATGTTTAGACAAGAAGATATTTGATTATTAAGCAAATTTGGATCGAAGTTAGTAGTTATGATCACCCGGGTGTCTAGTATAGGGTTACAGCCTAACAGAGCCCCATGCTTTTTGGGTACCACATTTAAATCCTAGGGGGGTGAGCGCGTGCATCTAGGGTCTATTGGTCGGTCCATGTGCACCTAGGATCAACATTTTCCCTCCCTTGAACGTTAGATACCCGCCCCATATCCCTGCCGCATCTATGCGTCGCCCGCCCGGGATAATAATTGTTACCAGTTGAAAAGACTCCCCCTGTTTGCGTGCATGCATAGGTAAAAGTGATAGGCAGGAGATACACTTTTTTTTTTATTAAAAATCGTTTAGAGGTACATGCATAGTACAGTTGTGAAATAACAGCAAAAAAAGCCTGAGACAGTCAGATCTTCGAGCCAGGGATCTTCTTCAAGGTGGCCTGAAAGCTGTAAAAAGGTAAGAAATTGGAATTACCGAAAAATACTGGAATATAAAAACATAGTCAGAAGTCACGTGTGTTGAAGGTTACCTTAAGTATGAGGATGCCCCCGTTGTCCTTCAAGTTGGATTGAGTGTAAGTATGGTTTCCTCTTCAAGGCAGCTCCTTCAAGTCGGTCTGGAAGCTGTAAAAAGGTAAGAAACCAGAATTACCGAAAAATACTAGAATATAAAGCATAGTCAGAAGCCACACGTATTGAGGGTTACCTTAAGCATGAGGAATGAGCATGGAACCTTTATATTTCTGCCTGTAAAAAAAAAAATAGGTGTTTGAAAGCGAAACAATAACGGTGTACGTATAATACCACCTGATGGCCTTCATCTAGTCGGGGGTAGTTGTGTGTAGGGTATGGTGGGACTGAAACAAAAAAAAAAACCACGAGATTAGACACGGTAGAAATACAAAATGAAGCGACGTCAGGCGGAGACTGAGGGAGCCTAAAAAGCCCACCTTCGCAAATCATATAGGCTATAACGAAGTGATATAAGCCGAAGTAGTGCCTTCAATTCGATAAGCGGAACGTAGTGCAGACTGAGAATTTAAGAACGTGGACAAGGCTGAGGGAGCGGAGTGATAACAGCTAGGTAGTTAAAAACCCAAAAATCCACCGGCAGTTTCCTGAAGGGGAAACTGACGGCTAGTAACGAATCCCCGGGAGCGTCCAGCGAAGGGGATAAGCCTCTATACCCGTAAAAAAATCAGAAGCTAGGTATTATAAAAAGCAAAAGTCCCACCTGTAGTTTATAAGATGTAATACAAACAAGAAGTGAGACATGTAAAGAAGTGATATCGCAAAAGGCCATATTGCGCGCATACGGTCTAGCTATCATGTGGAAGGAGGCGTCATCGCAGCGAGTCATAATACACGTTGTTTGTAGGGTTTGTGTAATACGGCTCCCTTCGATGGCGCTCTTCCAGACAACACCCGGGCGATACCACCAGGAGGCCCGTAATCCGCTGCGATACGTAAGGGAATGTGTTGGCAAAAAAAACCAAAAAATTAAATGTGACGAAGTTAAAAAAAACTAAAATTAAAAAAGGTATCCGTTGACGTATCGTGTTCATCACCCGAATTTGGAATTCTCAAACGCTAGTCGTCCGAGTGGCCCAACGGTGTTTCGTTGGTTCTAATTGCATGATGCCGCGTAGTCGAAACCAACGTTAAGTTCGTCGCCTAGGTTTCCAGTAGAAAACTAGGTGTTTATCGTAGACGTTAATAAAAGATATGGCCGAAAAAAAGAACAAGTATGGACAATAAACAAAATAAGTAAAGTCGGACACGAAGCTACG
>JAHWFP010050592.1:0-10004 GCA_023313725.1 Lithobius niger | reverse complement strand
TAGGGGGTTACAATAATTTTGTAAATAAAATAAATAAATAAATATATTGTAGGATTGGCCTTTGGCGAATCTCATCAGATCTCATTCAAACGAGAACCGGAAGTTGGCTGGCGCCATGTTGGCATTGTTGACGTCGGCTAAGTGTTGGATGGAAGGCAGATTGCGAAGGTTTGTAATGCATTGTTTATAGTACAGTTGCCACCCCCTGGTTGATCCTATTACCTTAGGTATTAGGATCATGCTACAACGAGGGCCTTTGATTATCTGTAGGGTCGAATTCTTCAATACTACAAAACAGCTCGCGAAACAGTACGAGAGTTTCGCAAGATGCATCGGCAAGTCAGCGATCATTTAAATAAAATAAAACGCATATGACGTCACCGGCATGGTTCTCGCCATTTTACAGATTCTTTCATCTCATTGGCTTTGGATTTTGCTGGACCAATTGGATGAATCGACTGAAAGCTAGACTCACAAACAAATGACTATTCACCATCAAAGGTAAGCTGGACTGATCCAAACGTTTACACTGTCTTAGAATACATTAAAGACACATTGTCACCAATAGAAATACGCAAGAATCTACCGTAGCGCCATCTACCAGCAGTGATATCGTTAACCTTTACAGCTTGCTCCCAGGTGCACGAGGACGTACTCAATAATTAAGGATGTGGCTTGATTTCTTTAAAAGAAATGGCGATGTGCATTCCTTCGCTTGATGCACGCCACTGCTAGATGGTCCTAGATGGTCCTAGCTCCTGCATATTTTTATTCAGTGACAACCTGCCTTTAAGCTAGCTACCTAAATCAAGTCAATAAAGAGACTGATAATAAGCAATGTTTGTTTGTTGTATCATGCCAACAAACGGAGAGCATCGTCACAAACGGGCATTGCAAATGTCACTGGTTTGGTTTGGAAGCAGTGACGTCACCGACTGTAGCATCTTGGCTAATATATCCGTTTATGCTTTATGACCGGAAATAGCTCTGCTGTAGCTTTGACGTCTTGCATCGACTGGACCGACCCAACAGTCTAACTTCCCCGAGTACAACTATGATCGGAAGCAGCAAGTTGATGCGTTGACTGGAGTTTATTGGCGCCCATGCTGCAAAGCTAATAGTTCAAGTAAAGGCTCGCTTTTCTCCTCAGAGTGCCATTTTTGACTACACACTAATGACATCCTCAATAGCGCCGAAATGTGATCGACCGACACCAAAGAATGACCTTCATTTCAATTATGGCAACTATAAGAGGAAATCAGAAAGTACACAAGCAACAACAAAAAGAATAAGGGAAAAAACTTACATCCGCTGAAAAGGCTCTCTTCTTCCTGGCAACAAGATGCCCGTGACAAATATCCCCTTCGTAATGCCACGTCTTGGGGACCGATCCAGAACCATCCACCCAACGATAGCGCAGTACCACCCGACCCTCGGGGTCGCAATGGGTTGGCCCATTCCTTGACACGAAAGTCCCGTTGTAGGTCGACGAAGTGACTCTAGCTTGTCGACCGCAAAGTGCCAGAGGAGTCGGTTCACTACATTGTCGCATGTATATAAAGGACGAAACCACTCTCTTTGGGGTAGCAGATGATGGTTGGACACAATCCACTTCCCGTGGCGGTGTCCACGAAAAATCTGAATTGCTCTCATCAGACGAGTCAACGCTTTGGATTCGTCCACTGTAATAAGGGTAGGACACTCTTTTGACGGTTAAGACTGGACTTGAAGGAACGGAGCTGATGACTACTCGACCACCGAGGTCATCGTCGTCTTCGGACAAGTAGCCATTGTATTTAGTCGACGTGTCTACTGGTATCACACTATTTCGACGCATTTTTCAGTCTTGTTGGCACAGTTTGTCTGTGGGTGAATATACCTTGGAGAAAAGTAACCAAGATGTTTTGAACTTGGAACAATAAAACTTGCAGATTACAATATTTATTGTATCAAATTATTCTTTGGTCTGATACTGGCTGACCTCAAACTTCTTATGTTGCTTGCATTCTTTAAAATGTGAAAATCGTTAGTTTGACAACGGATAGAAGTAGAGAGGCCTTCTACCGCATAAAACAGGAGTGAGTCAAGAAATCAGAGCTTTGAGGCAAAGTCTGCATAACACCGCATTCCGTCAACAAACAAAGTCTGATCTCAAACAAAGTCTGCTGTTCAGAAAAGTTAGAACGGCATACAATCTGCCAGGTACAGTATCGCTTGTGAACTCAAGTTATTAAAAAGTAGAATATTCTGTGGAACGTCTTACTGTCGGAAGACTGAAATATAGTAAGTTTGTTCACAACATGTACAGGTATGTTGTCTTTTTTGAAGGAAGCTGAGCTAATGCCGAAAATTCTGCGGAAAACCTTTTGTCTGAAGAATTCTGAGTATTGCACTTTAGCTTATGCACAAATTGCGTAGGTATCTTGTCTGTTTTGAACGCACATATTTCACAAAATCTAGTATCGGAGAGCAATATTAACAAAACACTTTTACTTCTTTACAGCAGGTCCCGGGGAACAGCGCCGACGCAACACCACCTGACACCAAAAACCCGCTTCTACAACACCAGCTGCCAAGTTTCACCACCCACACAACCCAACAAAACTAAACATCACTCCTCGATTTGCTTCAGACCTTCTGCGAAGCTAACGAACCTGCCAAAAATCCCTCACCGATCCTTTTAACACTTTGAGGGGCTCACCGAATAAGAGCGCTGCTTCAAGACGTCAAAATTATACACGTCCAGACACGTTAGGTTTAAAAATGGCGGCATTCATGTCATCCAAATGTAAACCTGTCACTAATGTCGAGCACACTCAACTAAGTAATCACAGAGCACGGAGCTAAATGGCTCAAGATTGGCTTTTGGTAAGTGGTATTAGACAAGAGTCGCACTCGTGACCTGACGTGGATTCAAATTCGTTGCTGATTTGTAGGTTAAATTCAAATCTTTCGATAGATCTAACATTGAACAACAATACACGTTAGGTTTAAAAATGGCACGTCGCTAATGTTGACTAAGTAATCACAGATCCATTATACAAGAGTTACACTCACTCATCACCAAGGATTCCAATTTTCAGCCAATTTACAAGTTTAAGTCAAGTTTTTTGACTAAATCCTTTTAAATACGCCATACGCGCACTAACTTGCCGACATTACAACAACAAGCTACTGGAACACTTCGACGTTTCGAAATCAACGATGCATTAGCAGTTAGCACTCTAGTATAGTTAAGTAGTATCCAATTCCGGTGATGTAAACCCTCAACACGACATTGTGTCTTTGAACACCAAACCTAACACACAAAAAATCACAATTCACTCTTCTGCACAACCTGCATCCCAAATGGCATGTGTCCTCTCCAATTCAGATTTGTTGACTTTCACAAACAAGTCCTTTTTTGTCTTGCACTCACGAACTTTTTTTATGTTGTTTCTTTTTCTTTTCCCACTTTGTTTTTCAACAAAAGTATGGCATAAAAAGCAAGAAAGCTACCAGGTTGCTATGGGAGGCGAGGGTCAAGGTTAACAAGGCCCAGCTGCTTCTGCTGATGCGTCAATTCCCAAGGGATCGAAATAAACCACGTCTTAAGTCGGGATGCATCCAAAACAATAACGGGTGTGATCGTACATACATCGCTCGGTCTGTGCGGCTGCTAGGTAGCCGGTTGCATGAGCATCGTGAAACGGAATATGCCAAACTCACACAGACAGGACGGCATGGACGGCTTCCAAGTCGGCTCTGACTATGCATTTCCCGGCCCAGGCTGAAGCCCGTTCACAAGTTTAAAGATATTTTTAAACCGCGGAGTTTGAGTTGCACTCGAAGTACATACAGCGAACAGCAGCGCAGAGTATTCTGGGCAGAAAGGTGAACGCTGCAAAATAACGACTTCCTCGGATAAACCACATGTGGTTTTTCGAGTTTTAACTGATACGACCTAAAGCGGAGGGGCTAGTATGCATCTGTAGCTCTAACATTTTGCTATTCTAACTCTTTGGCAAATGTCTACACAACGTTTTTTTTTTGTTTGGACTGCATTCTTTTCTTCTTAGGAATGCACGCAAGCACCACATAAACAATGGTAAGATTTTCTAAGAAAATAGCTCGTAAGTCGCGGGCCGACGACGAGACCGTGTAAACTCGTAAAACAACACAAATGCACGCCGTTGAGCTCTTAAATTAGATTCCAGACGGGCATTTTTCTCTCTGAGCAAGCAGGAAATGGTACTAAATACAAAAAAAAAGTAACTAAAGAAATAAACTATAACAGAACGCAGGGGGATAATTTCAGCAAGGGACAATTTCAGCAATTTCAATTTTACTGTTAAATTCTTGGTAATATGCACCTAATTTTCGATACGACCTCGCTCCGCTCCGCTATGAAGACACTCCAATGTAATCTTAGACAGCGCATCACGCGAAACCACAAGGGCTATCCAAACCAAACTTTACATGCAGCAGCACGGAAGTCCAGACAAGGTTTATCAAAAGAAAAATCCGGAATCGGACATGGGGTTGAGGAACCATCAGGGTGACAAAATGGACCAATAGCAAGAGCCAAAATCAAAACAACAACGAAACGCGAAGCCGTTTCTAATTGTTCAAGGAAAATCGGAATTAGCCAACAGCAAAAATCATACACTAGAAATAACGCAGTTCAGTAAGCCCCCTTTATGCACTTACGTTTCGCCGGAGTGGCATGCCCCGGATTCGAACCGGCTACCCAGTTCGCCCCCAGATCACTTGCATAGCGCCTTAATCGCTATGGCCACATCCTCCGCTATTTCCTCCCTTATTTCCAGCGATTTATGTCTATTTATTTCTAATTGTGCAAGGCATCCGATTGTTAGAAAAGATTGATTGTTGATGATAAACAGGCGGTGTTAGGCGGTAATAAACCAAATTCAAGATATTTTCACTTTTCGTCAACCGATTTGGACGTTTGAATACACCATTTTCACGGTTTTTTCACCACCTTTCCAATGGCCCAACCCCCAAGCAGCTGTCTCGTATTGTTTAGAAATTACGAGGCAAATCCGATCCGATTGACAGCCAAACAGCAAAGAAAGTGGCGCCCGCTCCATTACGTCGACAGTTACGTGAAACTGATGACGGCCCCAGTATATAGTAGGTGTCGGTCAGTCAGCTATAGAGCAGTGACATACTGGTACCAGTATGGGTTTTGGAGGGCATAACTACAAGGTGCACTACATAAAAATGGAGGGGAAAAACAACAGAAGAGCGGATTTCTTAGGCTTAAAATAACGTTGTTTTCTCCAACAACAAAAATCGCGCGTTTTAGGTCTAAGAAATCACTCTTCACAGCATCGGCTTCAGTATGACGCCCTTCTGTTTCTCTCTGCAGTGCCCCTTGCAGCTAACCCATTAATGCTCTAGCATAGAGGTATATACAATAATACTACGTCGTGTCACTGCTCTATGTAGTAGGACCCACCATCGTATCAGTTGTTTTTTGCCGCAGGACGGAGGAAACCCTCGTGCAACATGCGGGGAAACAACCGCCCATCACCAGGATCGAACCCGGGTCTGTAAGACGCCAGCGATGTACAGCCGGGACCAAGACGCTTATCGAATCTGACGCCCCTGTGCTCGTAGCTACTCAGTACACATGTACAGTTCCGGTAAAAAAAAAAACGCCTTCGTTATACGGAAGAAGTTGCAAGATTAATGTATGTGACACTGACCGAAATGTTGATATCTCGAAAACTACTGGACAGAACTGAATGAAACAAAAACTGGGTTGCTTATTATGATATCAGCTACATTTCTATACATATAACATGCCATATTCAGCCGAAAAATATACGCAATTCAGACTTTGTTTCATGAAAATCCTTCCAATGGTTTTCGAGATATCATCAGATATCATTAATTTTTTCTCGCTCGGCCAATTATTTTCAGTCATTTAACGTAGTATTTAATTAGGGTAGAAATACAGTAGACCATCTAATAAGCAGTTCAGTTTTTGTTTCATGAAAATCCGTCCAGTAGTTATCGAGATAACTGAATTTCTGCATGGTTGTTATTAGGACCCTCGATATAACGAAAGAGGGCGTTTTTTTTTGACCGGAACTGTAACTATTTTTTGGCCTGTTCAGCTACATTGTTATCCAGCCAAATTTAAGTATTGGGTATGCTTGCTGGTATTCCTCACTTGCCTTACGATCAAAGGCTGCAACAAACCCAGCGTACCTCTCTAGAAGAGAGAAGTGTCCGTGGAGACATGCTTACATTAGTTAAACTTTTTAATAACGCCTTGTCTCGCTCTTTGTGGAGAACACTTGCACGTGAACAAAAAGCGACAAACGAAACGTCATTGCTACACATTACTGAAACCAAGGGTGAGAACCAACTGTGGAAAGTTCGTCATCTGGGTTAGAGCCATTACACCTTGGAACTGCCTTCCGGTACACGTTATGAAGGCTGCATCGGTTGAAACCTTCAGGACACATTTTGATGAACTTTATAACCTCTATAGGAGACTTTTGTTTGCCTGCTGGGCTATATAAGTTTTACTTCTGGCCGTCATTCTGTTACGCTATGTTATGTTACTCGACCGAATAATGGTAATATTTGTTGGTATTCGGTTGAAAAACTGTTTAATACAGATTTATAATTTATTTTTATGTCGGACGTTTGTCTAAGCATTCTTCCTTTGATTTGTGACAAACTGGCTTTAACATTCCTAAAAGACGAAAAAAATATGGCTAATTGCATTTTTTTTTAAAGGGGGTTTCCTACCTCGTAATCGTCTCGTGAGGCAGTTTGGTATCGCCTCTCGGACTTGGGGAACAAAAATACCGTTAGGACCTGTGCTCGACGTCACCCAGTGAGGGCGAGCGTTGCCATGTTGCTATGGAAACAGCGGGACCACGAGGGATCAGCCACGCTGTCGTCATAGCCACATGTCACGGTTAACATTCGAATGTCTCTGCGTGCCAACTTATGAATGGGATATTGTAAATATAGTAGTCAATGCAGAAACGATATATAGGATTTACAACAAAGGAATGAATTATGGTATGTGTGTACTGTAAATGTACTTCATACAAAGTATCTCGGAATAATGATGCGAAACTTACGTCATGAGCATCCTTTGAAAGGTACACTCCGCCTGCCTTATAACAGCCACGCGCCGATCGCCATCCTCGCATGTTAACATCACACCGTTTCGCGAGACTCTACGTAGTAATACAAAGCCAACTAAGATAGTAGTTGCGAGGAACGCAGCTACTATCTCAGTTGGTCTTGGGCGTAGTAGACGAAACAGCATGAGTACAAGAAATTGGGTTGGCGCAAACCGTAATGATTTTCGTATTTTCACATCTCACTTTATAATTTTTTAGGCTAGTATCTTACAAATTTTCTTCAGCGATCAATTGACATAAATAATTTTAATTTTTAACGCATTAGTCCTTCAGATTTCTGATCTCATGGTAATTTATTAGCAAACGATTAAACATTAGTACATGCACACACACAGATGAAACGCCATGGTTATTGCAAGCGCGCAAAGGATTATATAATCGCAGGATGGTATTCAATTGGTTCCCTTTACTCCACGGAAAATCTCCTAGACGGGAACATTTTAAAACGGATTTTTAGCAAGGGGTTGACCAACGGTAAGTAAATAGAACTTTGGGGTCGTACTTGATGCGGTGGATCGAGAAAAATGGCGTGGGAAGGAATGTGCCTTTAATCCCTTCTACGAAATTTGCACATTTTATGAAGGGGAGGGGAAGGGGAGTTTTTGAAATGGCGATAGATCTTCGACAAAGATCAATAAATATAGGTAAAAATCGGGGTCGGTAATCGGGACCGGCCCAGCCTTACAAAATATGCCTATAGTTGCTCACAGTTAACAGACACTTGGCTGCTAGTGGAGCCGCTTCTTTATCATCAACAATCAGTTTCGACGACGTAAAATAAACTTTGCATGAACCAACTACGACTTCCTTGTTGTTGTCTCTTGGTTATTGGCCCATTTTGTCACCCTGATGGTTCCTAATCCACATGTCCGATTCCGAATTTTTTTTTTTGATAAACCTTGTCCAGACGCCCGCATAAACCTTGTCCAGACACTAGGGTGAACAAAAAAATGTTTTGTTTTTTTAAATTTCAAATCGTAATAGTGTGGAAAAGTTGGTCTTCGACCTCCTAATCTACTATCCCAAAAGGAAAAATTTCTAAAATAATTTTGTGAGGTGCCCACCTGGGCCTAAAGTTTAACATTAAAAGTCAATCCCTAATTCTGTAAAAGTGATTTTTGACTAGTTTAAAATATTGCTTTTTACATTATCTCCTTTTCTACTCTCAGAGACCGCCAAATTGAAGCCAAAATAAAAAAACATTTTTGTTTCTTCTAGAAAACTATGCGAATTTTCGGCCATCAAAATACGGCAAAAAGGCATTTTTTCGATTTTACGCCTTGAATTAAAACGAAGTTTCGGGGCAAAATATTTTTTTGAAAATTTAATTCTGGCTTCTTTTAATGGTCTCTGAGAGTACCAACTTACATAATGTAAAAAAATGTATTTTAAACTAGACAAAAATCACTTTTACAGAATTAGCGATTTTTCCCATTGACTTTTAATGTTAAACTTTAGGCCCAGGTGGGCACCTGACAAAATTATCTTAGAAATTTTTCCTTTTGGGATAGTGATTAGGAGGTCGAAGACCTACTTTTCCACACTATTACGATTTGAAATTTTAAAAAAGCATTTTTTTTTTTATCCACCCTACCAGACACTGCATGCAAAGTTTGGTTTGGATAGTCCTCGTGGTTTTGTAGTATGATCATAGCAGAGCTTCGCTCAGCCTTCGGTCTCGTTCTGCTCCAATTACTTCCCAAAAAACACACAAAAATATTGCTGTGACTAACCTTAAAGAATTTTTTGTTTAAAATGTCCTTAAAATATGTTGTTTACTTCCAACCAGAAAATAAATGCGTTGGTTTAATATGGTTTCTGAGACTTTTAGGGTCCAATACGCTTATTCGCATAATTTTTGTATGGCTACTTATAGGCTTTTAGATAGAAGCTAGCTATTCACCAATCACCCATTGCAGGGTCAGTATATAAATACAATTAGATGGAAAATAAAGCATTTTTTTTTAAGTATTACAGATAAGTTAGACATAAAGTTATGCACTTAAAATAAGGTAGCACAGTAAACTACCTTACACATTTACGTGCCGTTTGAGTTAAACAAGTGGTCTTATCAGCAAAGATGGGATGGCAATGATTTGGAGAATGACTGGTTGACTGTGCGAATCACACGAAAAAAAGTGCATAAAGGTGGCTAACTTATATATCTTGGGTACGTTTTCACTGCCGATTTATTATCGACATCTTCATATACATCTTCATACATCTTCATATTAGCAGCAGCGGCCGAGAGTGCACTGGCCTCGCCATTCCGTCGTACAATCAAGTACCCCACCCTGTATTGCCATCTGTTGACGGGATTCGCCTTCAAATTCGGGTTGGGACACTTTTCCAACGTCTTCGTAAAGATGGCGTCACTTACCAAACCTGCCATGGCGCCGTCTATTGACAGCCTTGGACTACAAGTTCCGGTTATAACACTTTTTTCCAAAGTCTTCGAAGAGATGGCGCACTTACCAGACCTGCCGCACTGTTTTTTGGATCATATTTTGGCGATTGTTATGGTACCAAAGCGGCAACAAAGTTTTAGTCGCGTGAAATGTGCCATTGTCGGCGTTTGAGCTAAAAAAAAAACAAAAAAAACAATCCGTGTCTACTAAACCAGACAACTTTAAACCAAACGACGATTGATTCTTAATTTCGAGGTCGAAATTGGCAGCCTGATACGATGGAAAGGCGCATTTATTTCCTAAATGCTCACTTCCAGAAAGGAGTTGAATTGTTTTTAAGTGGGCGGCAACAATCGTTGCTTGCAACAATTTCGCAATGCACGGTACCGAGATGAATTGTTTCAAAGGACTAACTTAAACA
>JAHWFP010050566.1:0-10820 GCA_023313725.1 Lithobius niger | reverse complement strand
GACAGGTCAAGGCAAGCGCTGCTTGTACTGGAAAGAGTGAATGAGGAGATGGACTTGATCCCTTGAAGAGGTTTGCCTTCTGGCGTAGGAGGCTGAAATAAAGAAGATTCTTGCGATCGGTGAGAGGAGCTTGATAGAAGGTCGAGAGAAGCAACAACACGCTGTGCCAGGGCCTTGTCACTTCGGCGGAACTTCACTTGTCATTTCAGCTTGGTGTAGGTTGCTTTGACTTTGCAGAGTTCCAGCTGGATTCAGGCTGAAGTGCACTAGGCAGAATCCAAGTGTATTAGGATATAGAAGTGAATGCCGTCTGCTAAGCTAAGTCCCGGCCAAGGTGAACAGCGGTCGTCCCATCAATGAGGCGGAGCCGCATGCAAAATTCTTGGTGGACACGAGATCCACTTCATGGCAGTTGGGGGACTGCGAAGAAGCGAACCCTCTGTTGAGGGATCGTTCGCTGGTAGAAAAGTTGGCCACTGCGATGACCATTGGTGAGTCCATAGAGCAGCAGATGGGTCAAGAAAAAGGCGGTGGTTCTTGTTGAAAGAATGTAACTGTCCGCTCAAAAGGGTTGCAAACTGAATATGGCGCACCATTGATAACAATACTTTTGGGGGAGTTGAGACGAGCAATCACATCGAGTGGATAGAGCCCTAGAAGAAAGATGAAGCCAGGTCTGAGGCTGGCACTTTTATAGGGGGTGCGCCATGCATGCGCAGAAGGATAAGTTACGAGGCTAGTAGGGAAGCCACTAAGTTTCGCTAGGTGTAGATCACATTTGCGGAAGAAATGCACAAAAGGCAGGAAATGTATATTTTCGTCGGCATATAAAACCTTAATTTAAACCTTAAACAATCTCCTAATCGGTTGCACTAAAAGGAGATCACACCCGTAACTATGTTAATAATGAATAATGTACAATATTACCTGTGCTATCGTGTAATCTGGTCCGCACAAATGAGACCCATCAAAAACAACTGGGAGATTAGAAGAAACTGCAAACAACAAAACGTTTAGATCTGGTGCTCCAAATTCATGAGTTTATTGGTTACTTCACATTAGTAAAATATATTACTACAGGAACTGGCTTGATATGGATTTACCAAACCAAACTGAACCGAATGTTACCAAACTTAATATGGCTCGATCTGCTGATCAGCTTCTTATTCGACAGAAGAAAATATATAATCACCTTACCAAAGATAAAGTTTGAGTTTTGAATGTACAAGTTAACATTTTATTCTCTGGCACTCAAATGTCATTAGTCCGAAGCAGCTAGGCTAGTATGAAAACTCTTTACAAAAAGAAATGCCAAAGGCCATAATTAACCCAGTTTTCCCAGTTTAAGGAAGTTTGGAGTTAACTAGCTTTTAACCACCCCCCCCCCCACATATCCTCCTAGCCCAACGATTGTATATAGTTAGTTAACGTACTTAAAGTTGGAATCTCGTCGTTCTGATTTCTGAAGATTTTATCTATTTTATTTTACCTATATCCGCTGTTTAGCGGTGGATTAGTCCTCCACCAACACGTGGGCGGTAAGAAAACTCAGAATCTCCGTGGACTCGTTTTGAACGAGTTTTTTGGGTGTTTGTTTAACTAGTATATTGAATGGTCGTAGTGCCCTTCATGGTTGGTAATTGTAATAAAGAATACCACTATGTTACTTACCGGAATAGTTTGCTGGGCTCCAAAATATTTGCTTATTTAGGTAGAATACGCTCCTTGTGCGGGCAGTGCTAGTGTCACGTACGATTAACGATCAATGTCTATTAAACCAGAAATGGATTTTTATTACTTTAATAACGTAAACTGTGTAAGTTTGTTATTTAAACGCAGCTTTGTGACAATCTTTTGTTACGTAAACTGTGACGATGTAGCCACTTTTACTCATTTTTCAGATCCATTGGCCCCCCCCCCCCCCGTGGATTTGGTGGTATTGCTTAAACTTTGGGATTCTGTTTAAATAAAGTTGCCAGTTAACTTACATGCTCTGGGAGTACTGATGGCTTTTATTTAACTTGTAAATTGCAGTTTTGCGGTTTGTTTTTAACTAGCCTACATCATAAGTTTTCATAGGCCGATGTAGAATGAGAGCCATCAGTAACAGTTTTGGTTGTAACAGCGGATGCTACGACGGAGTAGGCGCTTGTATCATCGCCGGCGCCTGGTGTAACTGGATCTTACTTATTATCACTCTGGTATAATAAGTACTTTTTAGGTTTCAACCAGACTTTAAGTACTTTTTAGGTTAAAACAGCACAACTGCTACAGTCCCGGCGTGGGGAATGGAGCATCGATGTCCTAATGATTAGGCTACTAGTAATAACAAGCGGGTAACGCTGCCACCAAGATGGGAAAAAGCTAGGTAAGCTAAATTAAAGAGAATTGTCTTAAATGTTAACTTCTAGCAATCATCAAAATAGTATACCAACTGGCGTTTAAAACTCCGGGTTTTATTTTAAACAAACATGTGAAAGATTATACTTTACATTTGGAACACTTTTTACATAACTTAGCTTTTAGTTTAAAGGCAACCTTGAATTTTACATTAAATTCGCACTTGTGAACTTGGATTGAGTTCGTTTTACAATTTCAAATAGAAACAGTGGTTTAGGCAAAGGGAATTTTGCAAAAGAGCCCTCTAAATTACAAACAGCCTCGACTGACTTATAATAGTAGACCTTACAGTTATTTTTCAAATGGTACTCCCACTAGATCAAACCGTACCCATCGGAATTCATATTAGAAAAGGGATGTACACTCCATGAAGTGCTGCGCTTCTGCAAATCTAATTGACCCCAAGGCATTTGTTTACATTAAGTTAGATTAATGAAAACGGTAAAATAAAGCTGGTTTTTAGGAAGGGACCGTGAACCCTTACGTTATGGCCGTTAACGTCCTAAATGCCGCTGGCTTAACGAACCATAATTTACTTTCAAAGCTAAAGGTTTAATTTAATTTAAACTATAAATTTTGAATTTAAGAGTCCAAAAGATAAACTTTTAAGTTAAACTAAGTTACATACGAACCACCACCTTTGCCCGGCATGGCAACAATCGGACCGTGAAATCTACACTCCCGACCGGCGTAGCTACCTCTAGCTTTGAGATTCCTGAGCTGTGCTCACGAATGTCTCCTGTAGCTGGGTTTTATACCTGCTGTCTGACAGCCAGCCAGGTAAAGTGAAAGGGCAGACCTGTAGGAGAGCGACGGGGGTGGAGTGAGGTAGAGATAACTTGGGAGGAGGAAGTGTTTTTGCTCGGCGGTGTCAAGGTGGCCTCACCACGAGTGTCTAATACAAGACCGCATTTACATGGTGTCATTGCACTTTAAAATATTCCACAATAAATCACATGGTTTGTTTTCTCCGGAACTGTTTAGTTCTTGTTTTCAATTGGTATGTTCAAGTATAAAGTATAAATATGAATCCGATCATGGCGAAAATCCAAAAGGACAAAAAAATACTGTGGAAGCCACAAACTATCCCGTGGTTTTGCATAGGGACAGGCGACGTTTAAAGACACTGAGGGAGGGCGCACATCTGACATCATCAGGTAGAGCATTCCAAGCTGTGACTACCCTAACACCAAAGCAAAACCTCTGAACATCCGCCCGACATTGCCGAAGAAACGAAGTATGAGGTTCAGCAAGCCTATCCACCCACAAAGAGTAATGAGCTTCCTCCAATCGATGTCAACGAACCCGCTCAGGAGCTTGAAGACACAAATCAGATCAAGATTTTGCTTTCAATCAGCAAAGGTTTCCAACCCAAGCGAGCCCAGCCAATCCTCGTATTCAGAATGCTGTAAATTCCAAAACATACTCGTAAATCTTCCTTGCACCGCCTCAACATTCCTACTGTCACCCAACAGATATGGGGACCAGACAGGAGAACAATACTCCAACAGAGGTCTGACTAAGGCTTTATAAGCTTTCACCAACACATTCGGCGACCGCGTAGAAAGTGTCAGCCGTAAAAGACCAAGGGCCCGGTTAGCCTTGGTCGCGACAGCAGCACATCGATTAGCCCGCTTTCCATTTGCAGAGACGACCACCCCCAAATCCTTTTCAGACTCAACCACATTAAGGGACACTCCACCAATTTTGTAAGGAAACGCCAGCTTTCCTGGCCTCCAGCCAATACGCAGGATGTGGCATTTCGCAATATTCAACGTCATCATAGCATCTTTGGTCCACGCCACTATCCTGTCCAAATCACACTGAAGTGCCTCACAGTCCTCAATGCTACAAATCTTTCGGCCCATCTTACCGTCATTAGCAAAAGCCAAAAACACAGGAAGTGATATCATCCCAGGCATTGTCAGAGAACACAACAAACAGAACGGAGCCAAGGACGCTGTCTTGGGGCACACCACTTGTGGTGCTCTTCCACGAAGAAGCTTGGCTGTTCACCACGACCCTCTGGCTGCGATCCTTCAGCCACATCTCGACCCAGTCAACAAGTACAGTATTCACTCCAAGATCACGCAGCCTTCTCACTAAGCGTAGATGGGGAACCCTATCAAATGCCTTGGAGAAATCCAAATAAATACAGTCAACATGAGCACCACTATCAACAGCCTCCATCCAATCATCCTGGGCCAAAAGCAAGTTACTTAGGTACGAGCAGCCATGCACAAAGCCATGCTGCACATCAGTTGGAACCCCCACCCTTTTCAACTCATCTTCCAAATGTCCACGCAGAATATGCTCCGAAATCCTGCAGATTACACTCGTGAGGCTCACAGGTCGATAGTTTGAAGGTTCCATACGATTTCCTGCCTTATGAATGGCAGTAACATTGGCCATTGGTCAGTCACGTGAAACAACCCCCTTAAGAAGTGTCAAAGCAAAAAGGCGAGTAATCGGTTTAGCAATTTCATAGGCTGCCTCCCAAAGAATGTGAGGCTGGATACCGTCGGGCCCTGCAGCTTTACATGCGTCAGCACTGAGCAGCATCTTCCACACACAGAGCTCGGAAACAATATCACTTTCAAGCATCCTCTCCCTGTCCTGGCCTGCATCAATCGAATGCCAAAAATCACTCAGGAAGAAAGCTTCAAAGTCATCCGCTGGAGTAAACACGGAGCAAAAATGTTCCTGAAGCACCTCAACCGTGTCACCCTTCGTACGACTGCCACTTGTAGTATCGAACTCCATAAAGGACTTAGTCTTATTCTTGACGCGATTGACATAGCTCCAATATGCTCGTGGGTTGCTCTTAAGCCTTCCAGCCAGGTCAGCTTCAAAAAGACGTTTGGCTTTGCGCAGAGCTTTGCATGCCTTACGCCTAGCAGACCTAAATGTCTTGTAGTTCGTCCTAGTAGGGTAATGCATGTAAAGACCCCACGTACGTCCTATCACCTCAATCCTATGGAGCTTCCCCCCCCCCCCCACAGCCAAGGTGGCTTACGCTTACTAGCCAGAATTTTAATCTTTGGGACACAGTTGTCTACAAACTCCAAGAGAGTCTCTTTAAAGCTGGACCAGTCGTCCTCAACATTACCAGAAAATCTGGAAGACCAATCAAAATCAGCCAGCAGTCTTCTAACCTTATCAAAATCGCCTCTAGAGTAATCCTTCCTCATAGCATTGCAGGAAGAAGGCGGATTGCAATTCAGGAATTCACCTAAAATAACATCATGATAGCTCTTACCAAGAGGTGGATCATGACGAACCTCAATAATATCATTAAGTATCCTTAGTTAGCACCAGGTCCAAGACACGCGGATTATCATTACCTGTAGCTCTCGTAGGCTCATGGGATATTTAAAACCAGGTTTTAATTGCACGCTGGGACCTTCTGGTGGGGATCACAATCTTCAAAACGTTATTGGTGGCATCCGATCTAACTCGAGATGTACCCTGCGGTAAATTGGTTGTGATGCAATAAATACACTTTGACAGTATTGTATTGCATGATCTGTTGATTTTATGTAATGTTTGCAGCATTTAACTACTATATAACTTCACAGAGCTTTTCTTCGTTTGATTTACCGTAACTCAAAAATTCTTTCGTCAAAAAACACAACCATGGGTGTTGTTTATGTACATTTGGTTTAGGCACGAATGCAGCTTATGATTACAGTTTTCTTTCCATGTATCATAACGTAAGATTCGTTGGAACCATGATGAAAAACTTAAGCTCAAAGTCTAAAATTGTTAGCGAAGCAAGTGTTTATGGCCGTTTCAAAACGGCAGCCATTGCCATAGGTACAAGAATTCAACTCATCATATCTCCCTTCGTTTTAGAAAAATTTGAATTCTAAACACATCCGATAATAGCTATTTTAGCCAGCATTCTAAAGATGATTGCTATTATTTTCTATCAGTGAGTACACTTTAAGTGATGGGTAGCATGGCTGGACATTAGGGCCATTGTTTTGGTAGTTTGGAGCGCCAACCAATCAGCACTCGTGTTAAATATTTCGGCATCCAATCCTGAAGCGTCTTGTTGCGCATGTAGGCACGAATCGCCCTCCTACAGGCCCGTGAATGCTCCCCCATAAATACGGGAGAGGGCCGGGGTTCGACATTACTTAGATCGTCTTAGGGGCTAGGAGAAGCTACATTCACGAAATCAGGTGAAGATATGCCCAAGAAATCGGGTGAAGCTACGCCCAAGATATCAGGATCCAAGATGAAGCTGCGATGACGTATATTGTAGCTTTCTACTAGGCATAATTAAACCTACACTTAGAGTTATGGATACTTTAAATATTTACGTTTTCTTCCAATTTTCCAAATGGGGTCACTCCTTAGATTTTAGTTTTAATTTAAAGTAACTTACCAGAGGGAAGAAGTTTTACGGGTTGGGAAATATCTTGAAGCTACGTTAGTGGGGTAAACTACCAGTGGATTGTGACCACACAGTAATTTCAAGTCCTTAAAACCAAACTTAATTAAATATATCAGCCCCAAGTTGTAAATAATACATCACTTACACCTCTGAGTTGGGTTTTGTAGTGTCCAGATGACATGTATGCAGCGCAGTGGTGAATTGGTGGCTCACACCACCAGGTAGCGTAATAAAGGAAGTAGTGCTGCAATGGCAGTAAGCCAAGTACTTAAGCTTAGTGCTCTGTCATTTACCCCTAGTGTAGGGTGATAACAACAATACAACATTGGCGACGAGGATAAACCGTTCCCATGATGTCTTGGATTGCAAATTTACCGGCTCCAGCAGCATTTCAAACTGGAGGGACAGACCAAGATTTTTATGTTTACTTAAACTCTGTAGTTGAGTTCTTTAAACTGAATGGTTTTCAGTTCCTTACGATTTTGTTTATTTTTATCAGGACCCGATGAAACAAACATGTTAATTTTTTCCTGGTTTTATTAACGAAGCATCTCATTATTGCTGGTCAAATCTTCAGCATGGTTCCTTCGAATGAGTATTCTTAAAAGTGCTGGCTTTTCGTAATTCACATTTGACTGTAATTTGAAGTTTGCTATCCCTGTTGCTTTTATGGACCAACCATCGTTTAATTTGCCATGAATAAAAATAAATTCTTGTTAATTTAACTTGCACAGGCATAAATTTAGCCCTAAGTTCATTAACTGGGTTACACTGAGGTAGCGTCGATTTAACAATCGATGGTGGCAGCCTTGAAGTTAGTTAGGCATCCCATTTGCCACACAACTAGTCTAAATTATGTAGGCCACATTAATGTCAGCATATTCATGACCTAAAACAGCATGGCTGGACATTAGCCTATTGTTCAAAATGGATTCTGAGCACGCCAAAAGGATTGTGTTGCTCCACCACTCTCAGCCAATCAGAAGCGAGCGCGCGTAGGTCGAGGCACAGCTCTGGCTATTCCCAGATTCACTCCGTACTGCTGCGACCATGATACTAAACTGTATGGTGGTGCCGCAATCTACGTTAAAGCCAACATTCTTTCTTCCTTCCTTCGGGTCGTATAAAGATCCTTTCTGCAAATGGGAATTTACTCAGTGCCGTTTCCACCTGAGCAGCAACCGTCATCTTCAAATTGGTTACTGCTACAGGATTCCAAAAATTTCGACACTACACAGTTGGCCGGCCCTCCTGTCCTCCTTGAATAATTTTATCGTCTCCACCTGGGCTACCCTGAACATTCTGGTTAGCGACTTAAACTTCTCAGTCTAACCTTAGCCCTGCCTACAAATTCCTTGAGTTCCTTCAAGACAATAATCTTTCACAACATGTCACCAAGCCCCCCCAGTGATAGCTTCACCTAACCTTCAAGTTCCCCTAATGGTAATCTTTAACTCATCTCTAAGCAATAGCACCGTACACAGAACTGGAAAACCGCGCATGTTACACCAATTTTCAAGAACGGCAATAAAAGTTTTATTAAAAACTATTGCATAATTTCCATCACCTCCATACCATGTAAAATGCTCAAGCACATAATTGTTTCAGCTTCCTTCTTGAATGACAACGATCTGATCAGCAGCAGACAATTCGGCTTTCATAAAGTGACTCCTGTGACATTCTGCTTGTGGATATGGAGCAAGCAGAACAAGCTGACGTTACTGCTATTTGTTTTCACAATGCGTTTGACCCTGTGAGCTATTCATTGTTGCTCTTTTAAAGATTAAGGCGTATGGGCTAGCCCCAAACATTCTCCAGTGTACTGCTGCTTTTTTGCACCAGCGTAGTCAGCGTGTTGCGATAAATGGCATCACCACTGAAAGTGAGGCTGTTACATCTGGTGTCCCGCAGGGGTCTGTGGTTGAACTGTCCTTTTTAAGTTTTTCATTAATGACTTGCCTGATGTTTTGTCGACCACTGTGTGGATGTTTGCTGATGACTCTTCACTGGGTAACCACGTTACAACACCTGAAGACTGTCTGGTATTACAACATGACCTCGATAGCCTCTCACATTAATGTGATGTTTGGAATACGAAGATCAATGCCGCAAAATCTGTCACCATGTCTCTCACTCGTAAGGCAGTTACAGAAATTCTTTTTCCGTAATGTGTAGGACCTATGGGTGGTTCCGTGGTTCTGTGATTCTTCGCAATTATGAAACTTGTTGTCTGGGAGTTATTCTTGGTGAGAAACTGACATGGCAAAAAAAGCACATGAGTAAAATTTGTCAGAATGCCTCACGAATGCCCCTCTTACGGAGTTCTTCGTGATGTACTACCCAAGGCAAGACTTGGAGGCTTACATGCCTCATGAACACTACATCTCTCTTACGGAGTTCATGATGCAGCACCCAAGGCACGACTGGTGGCTTACAAACCCTTGTTAGGTTAAAAGTGAACTATGCTGCTAGTTTGTGAGACCCTTACCTGCAAAACGCAATTTTAAAAATTGAAGCTCTTTTACTCGCCAATTCAGAACTGACATTTGTATTACAGAACTGGTCACTGATTTGGGGTTATATTCATTGCAAATCCGACGTAGTGAGAGTAGGCTACGTCTGCTTTTCTGGATCTCCCATGGAATGACGATTGTTGATTCTAGCTTGTACCTTCAACTGCTTCACTACTAGTCGTGGTGATCATGGGAAAAATTTGTGTTCTCCAAACGAAAAGGAACTACTTGTGCTTTTTATTTTACCCACGCTTCCAGTGGAATGCTCTTTTGTCTCAGACTGTGGATACTTTGTCCTGTGAAACCTTTACAGAGAGGCTTGCCGATTCTAGAATTGCTCTTTAGTGCAATGACTATGGTTAACTGACATTTTAGAGTTTTTTTTTTCATTGTACTGTTTGACCTGTTCGTAAAAGCTGCTCCAATGCTCCGGCGTGGCAGCAAATAAATAAATAAAAAAAAATAAACAAAACGTTCCAGTACATGGTACTGTGCCACTGTAGCATCCACCCAGCCATTATGAAATTTTGACAGTGCTGCTAAGTAAACCAGAATGCTCCGATAAAGTAGATCCCACACAAACACGTCCGCCAAGAAATTCAGGCGCATCTGCATCTACACCTCTGTCGGTTACCCACCGTATGCTCTACATCAGTGCTCCCAACGAGTCCACTTATGCACATAACCCTTCCAAGTTGCATGGGGAAATCGGAATTAACTAAGTCTCTGGCCACCTCCGGCAAGCAATTGACTGCACTGGGAACAAGTGGCCCCTCACAACAGAGTTTGTAATCAAGGAGTCTTGACCCCCCCCCCCCCCCCCCCCCGAACTGTAGCCCAAGTAAACAATAGTAACCTCGGCAATACCACCCTGCATACTGGCTGGTTCACTTAACTGATGCAACCTTGCGCCAACACAAGAAAACAAAGTCGAAAATCCAAAGTTACCGTCGCCTTCTGCCCGACCCTACCAGTTCCCAAAACACTACCACATCCCAGGACCTCCAGCTCCTGCCCCAGCTAAACAAACCATCATGCTGGATCGACTGCACACCTCACTTCGTCAGCGCCATCACACGAATGGTCGCTGCAACCTCCTGTTGCATGCGCTTCAATGAGTCGGGCAACGTTTCACCAATGGGGACGTGACAACAAATCGGTACATTAAGTACATTGAGTACATTTCAATCACTCTCGTTGCGTTTGATACATTGCCAATAATGCCTGGATCTGTAAAGTGGTGGTGTCCACTTGGATCCAAGATAACAGCGTACCAGGTACTCGTGTAGTCAAGAGGCTCCAAAGCACAGAATTGTATGGCTTTTAACAAACGTGAAAGCCTGAAAAAGATCTGTCTGTACCATACTGCCGTCGTTGCAACATCCACCACCGCTAACAAGGGATGGATATCTGGTAGCCGAGGCAGCATAGGCGTGTGCAGAGGCACGAATTCTCTTTGCACCTGTGCTTCCACTACATAATGATCGCAAATCAATTCCTATTCC
>JAHWFP010050565.1:29863-42963 GCA_023313725.1 Lithobius niger | reverse complement strand
GGATGGTTTAGCAGTTCGTGGAAGCCAACGAAATAAAACTGAAACAAGACTCCAGTGGTTATGGTATAAAAGTTAATGGAAGCCACCGAAATAAAGCTGAAACAAGATTCCAAGGATTAAAGTTTCCTTTCTGAGAATTTCCCATAACCATCAGTTCAAGAAGAACAATCAATTCAATACTCTATTTTCCATGCTAGAACGAACGAGTCCTTTTACGCGATCCTTGACTTCGTCCTCGACATCTTCCAACTTGGTGGTTGTTGCTTGCATGAGCGCAGTGTGCAGTCTTGTTTCTTCCTGGTGCCCTCCCCCGCCCCCTCCCCGGATGCCAATCATCCACCGATATATTACTGTTCCTATCCACCCACAATTCGTTTTTAGCTTTTTTTTGTACGTAATTTTTTTTTTACTATCCAGGCCTGAGAGCCAAAACGATAGAAGCGTGCAGTGAAAAGGTCGTTCCCCCGTAAAAACTCTTACCAGCGTCGAGTAGCCCTGTGATTTGGGTGTTCATTTGGCCGTAAACACAAATTTAGTTCGGGGTTTGCACTGCATCAAAATAATAACCTAGGCAGTGTACCTACCACAAAATGAAGTTACGTTACGAAATCGTTGTTTACGCTTAGTCTTATTCTTTTTTTTTTTTTA
Organism: Lithobius niger; assembly: GCA_023313725.1. Taxonomy (NCBI): domain Eukaryota; kingdom Metazoa; phylum Arthropoda; class Chilopoda; order Lithobiomorpha; family Lithobiidae; genus Lithobius; species Lithobius niger. The sequence goes on along the minus strand of JAHWFP010050565.1, from coordinate 42,315 downwards.
CTTCTTTCTTCCAAAAGGCAGATGAGAAACGTTTGGAATAGATTAGTGCAAGTCTTCCATTCTTTTTGTTTTTCGGTTTCCGTTTTTATTAAGATGCAGGGCTGGATCACAGGAAATTTTGTTTGGATTTGTACGACTTGGGAGAAGGAACACAGTTGAATACACAAAGCGTAATAACTGAAATTATGAAAAGTACGCAAAATCTAGAATGAAGATTTGAAGTTTATTCCTGAAAATTACATTTTTTTGTCTGCAGTTTTGGCATGAGCGAAAAGAATGCGAATACGATTTCTTTTTTTTTTTAAATTTAAATAACGAATTAAACGAGAATCTTTTAATGATTTTTTAATGATTGCATCTTGCTCTGCACTTTGAAAGATATAATTTTTTTTTACATTCATTGACAAATCTGATTAAATAATTAATAAACACTTGATCGTGTTGTAGATTTTTGAATCAGTTTCCAGAAACAAAACAAACAATGCATTAGAAATGATGTAGGCCTATCATGCAACGTTTAGAAAAAGTAGAAACATTTTCTGTGTAAAACACTTTAAACTTATTAACCTCATGCCAAAGAGATTTTTGCTTTCCGAAGCAAACTCAAGTATAGCCTCGAAGAGGGTAGGTTGTACTATATACACCTTTGGGCACAAAAAATTATAGTTTTCGTTATACTGGGACTTTAAACAATGCCATTCAACAATGCCACTCTTTGGCATCAACAATGGAAAATTCCTTCCGCCTTCGGTGACGTTTGTTCTTCTTTATAATAATGAAAACGTTTGCATTGTTGTCGGCCTACTTGAACCTCAATACAGTGTGAGCATTTTTTAATCGTTTTCGTATACTCGGGCTTTAAACAACGTCATTCAACAATGCACTCCTTGGCGTATGCACAAGTATTGTTGCTTTGCATAGACAATTTTCCATTATAGAGAATTCCTTCCTCCTTCAGTGACGTATGTTCTTATTTACAACAATGAAAAAGTTTGCATTGTTGTCACGTCCCTTGAACCTCCATACAGTACGACCATTTTTATGCCCAAAGGTTTACAGTACGTCCCTCGTAATAAAAACAACTGATTTTTAATATTAATTTTTTTAATCGTATTTTTTTTTTCAAATCGGTAGGCTGAACAAACATCACGTTATCTGTCCTTGGTATACAGAAGTGAAGAGAAATGAAAGAGGCCAGTTGTATATTTCGAACCAAGTGAAGAAGCCACCATCTTGTTGGTTTTCTACTTTCTTTAAACACTGTGCTCTGACAGTAGCCTACACATCAGTGTGTACGAGCTCGGTCTCCTCGTGAATTGTGTACTACCGGATAGTACACACACTGTTGTCGGAGTGTGTAGCGCACAATGTCTTCAGTGTAAGATTTAAATGACTACAAAAAAAATCGAAATCGTCATTTACAAAATAATGATTCGGTAAAACAGCAATTTCTGATTTTTACTTGGTGGAGGTTTGAGGTTGGTGCGACTCACGCAAAAAATATGAACCTTAATATCTGGGAATCGCCATTTTGCTGCTTTGGAAATGTAAACCATAAGCCTGTTTAGGAGACTAAAGCTACACAATTTACGCTCTCTTTGCTAAATTGGGCAAAATGCTGTACGATCTATTTTATTTCTTCCGTATCGTACGGTACGGTACCTACTAAGCACATTATAATATCAGGGTTCGTACATGACAAACGAAATCATTTTCAAGCTTAATTGCAACCAAGTTCAAGGCTCTTTGTACAGTACATTCTGAAAAAATTACCTCTTAAATGCCGGTATTGTGCCAGATGTCGACGTCAGCACCACTATGCTCTCTAGTCTGCAGTAGTATATAAGCTAAACCATTATAAACAATGACGATATCAGCGATTGTTAGCCAGTGTGTGCAAAAATTGAATTGAAGCAACTTAAACAGACGGTGTAACCTCGTTCAGAGTCCTATGAAAGTTGTGATATCCGCCCAAATCCAAAACTGGTAGAAAAACCCGCCAAGTTTCCAAAAACGGTTACCCTATCACTACCTTCAAAGGCCGACCGTTTTTGGAAACTTGGCGGGTTTTTCTACCAGTTTTGGTTTTGGGTGGATAAAGTAAACCATCAGAAACAATGACGAACATTACGTCCTCCCTCCCACCAATGAAAAAGAGAAAGGAGGAAGCCAGCAACTAACAGCCAGTGGAAATGTATTTGCTAAGCAATCCCTTCTGGCGAAAATTGTTTGCACTGCACCGCACCTCTCCGTTTTTGTCTCCAGTCCAATCCTTAGGAGAAACAGATTCGGCTGACAAATTATTTCTATTCATTTATTTAATTTTATAACTAAATTAATATTACTGTTATGGAATTAACCTAGAGTCATTCCAAACTTAGTATAGAGCAGTGACACGACGTAGTATTATTGTATATAACTCTACGCTGGAGCCTTAATGCGTTAGCTGCAAGGGGCACTGCAGAGAGAAACAGAAGGGTGTCATACTGAATCAGATGCTGTGAAGAGTGATTTCTTAGACCTAAAACGCGCGATGTTTGTTGTTGGAGAAAACAACGTTATTTGAAGCCTAAGAAATCCGCTCTTCCGTTGTTTTCCACTCCATTTTTATGTAGTGCACCTTGTAGTTATGCCCTCCAAAACCCATACTGGTGCCAATCTGGTACCAATATGGCGGCAAATGTCACTGCTCTATACTCACAAAATCGAACAGCTTTTCAACGCTCCGCAACAAAAAATTCCAGTTTTCAAGATTTTTCAAGCCTTGAATTTTCTGTTTTCAAATTTGAGGCTTTTCAAGGAATTCAAGACCGTGTACAAACCCTGTTTTTTTCACCACCAAAATCCCGAAATGTATACATTGAAACTCAAATACTTTGCATCGTACCACCAAGCTTCTTCAACCGCACTGCGAAAAATGTTTACCATCTCGTTAATTAGTTCTTCAGTCAGCTAACAAACAGGTCAGAGCTTCCAACAACCAATTTAGCAAACATTTCCATTCATTAGGTCACAGACAAAGGAGGTCCAACATTGCTAACTAGTCTATCAGGGGGCTATGCCAGGCTGCACTACAGCCAGCAATACATCCATTCCGAACACAATAAAATGGTGCTGCGAAACCTTGTTGTCCTTTTGTAATCTCGTTACTATTGTTAGCTTATCGATCCTTTTATTGCCTTTTGGTTTAGAGATCAGCACCAAAGAGAGGGAATGACATTTGAAATGTATTGAATACCATCCAGCTCAACTATTGCGGTCGGTCGATGTACTTTGCTATGTGTGCAGTTAGGCTGGGCATTTGACGATAGCATGCCTTTATCAACGAAGACAGATGTTGCGTGTATTCCACTGCTGTTTAAAGGGAGATATCTGAATCAAAGGCCCACTCTCATCATTGCCATTGAAACACCTTATTGTAGGCATGTTACCTTGCAGTGACCGTTGAAATGGAGTGTATGCTCCTCTCTGAAAAGGCAAGTAGTAACAATAACATTGCGTATACTGGTATTTAATTTTCAGCGACGAAATTTGCGCCTTGTCAACCTAAAATTGACAAAATAACACAATGCGATTAATGAAGCTAAAACAAACAGCGTCAGATTACAAAATACTGACAATAAAACAGTAAAAAAGGTAAAAGTAAACTTGGGCTGTGCTAGTCCCGTTTACTTTTATCGGTTTTTTTTTTTACTGTTTTATTGTAAGTATTTTATACTTTGGCGCTTTGTTTTAGCTTCATCAATCTCATTGTGTTAATTAATTAAATGGGTCTCAGGAGTAGTATTAGGTCCACTGTGCAAATGTTGCACATTGGATAGGCTAAAGGATCCAAGTTTTTAGCTGTCACACTACTCTGAACGGCCTTTAGGTTCATTTCGACCAATCACGAGAGTGGAGCTTTGACCAATATCGCCACCGACTCCAGGAAGTGTTAGGTGAAAACCTGAAGCGTTATCGGATTTTTTTTACTTTACGGCATTAAAAAAAGTTTCATGAGCTAAAAAAAAAATACCGATGCGTGTGCTCCTGAAAATCACTTAATTAATATTAAGTTGGTTTACTATTTTGCTTCAAATGTTTTGAAAATACGAACTTAAATTTTGTGACTGCATTTTGCAGAACAAAAATTGCAAAATATCGAGAGAAACCGATTATCGCGGCAACCATTTTTAGCACTGATCGTTATCGGAACTTTTTTTTAGACTTTACGACATAAAAAAAGGTTGCAGGCGCTAAAAAAAAACCATGCGTGTGCTCTTGAGAACCACTTAATTAATATTAAGCTGGTTCACTAGTTTGCTTCAAATTCGAACTTAAATTCTGTGCATGCATTTCGCGCGCACAAAAATGCATAATATCGAGAAAAACCGATTATCGTGCGAACCAATTTTAGAAAGGTAGTAACTTTCGTGCGACATGCAAACTCTGTCTGCACCACGGGTATTGCGTGAGACACCAGTCAGTAACAAGCCAATATTATTTGAAGCCTGTTGCCACATTGTTTTTCATTAAACAGATCGACCGCCGCACGTTTCCGCAATAAATACGTGCAAGGAATACAAGAAAAGACGAAAAAATATGGTGAACCTTTTATATAACCTTAAACTCGTTTTCCATCCGAATTTAAATTTCAGTTTTATAAAAAGATTTGGCCCGCCTTACGACAACTGGTGTCTTTTAATAAAACCAAGCAAGCGGGTTGTACGCAGAATGCAAAATTCATACGCAAATCAGGCATCGGGCCAAAATTTTCTGGAATAAATGTCACTGATGTATTGCTCGAATGTTCCCTTATGGTTTTACTCGACGAATAATATGGGTAGGAGAGTGGGGGAAAAAAGGAAATTAAAATAAAAGAAAGTTGAAATGATAAAAAAAATATTTTAAAAAAGCATGTTGTTGAATTGTTGAAACGAACGTTTAACACGGGAACTTTTTCGAAGCACGCGAATATTTTTAAATAAAAATAAATAAAAACAAAACCAAGACCTATAAAAATGTTTACATCAATCATTTCGTACGGCGAAGCAATATTATCTCTTTTTGGCAAGAGTTCAGTTGCAAGATTGTTATTTTATTTGGAGGAAAAAAACGCATAAAATTCAGAACGAAATTAAGGATTTTTCCCCCCCACATGCCTCTGGCGAAGAATACAAATGAAAAGATTACAGCGGCCGAAACTAACAGTAAACTTTGGATTAAATAAAAATAATAAAAAATAAAATAAAAACACTATATGATTTAAACATTATATCCGCACTAATTTATTAACAGCCAACCGGATACTACTAGTGCTGGGCGGTATTGGTATTTTTACCGCAGTAATATCGATTTGCGGTTTCGGTATTGAGTACCGAAACCGTAATCGGTATTTGCACAATACCGAAAACCGTACATTTTTAGTGTTTAGCTGAACTTTTAATAACTTCGCCAATTTTTGGCCGATTTGGACATTCCAATATACCATTCGAAGCGTTTTTTCACCAGCTTTCCAACGGAGCTAAATTCAAATTGATAGCATAAACTGTTAAGAAGTTAATAAGGGGGAAAACCAATGGCCAATTTGCAAAATATTTACTCAGTCATTAAAGGTTGATTCAATCATTCAGGTAGAGCACTGATGTTGAAATCAGACATTGGAAAACAGCTTGGTATGCCCTGTATTATTATACAGTAGCAGTTTGGCGCGAGGGTATGCTTCAACTACCCAGGTAAGCGGATACGGATAATGGAATACCGAAAATATCGAATATTTTTTTTCAGAAGACCGATACCGTCCCGTACCGAAAACTTCTGATACCGCCCAGCACTAGATACTACACGGCCATCAGTAAATTTTATAACTAATTCACAACAAAACACACAATTTCAAAGTCAGAGGGTTGTACGAGGGTTTCCTCCGTGTGCTCCGGTTTCCTCCCCCCTGTGGCAAAAAACAACTGACACGATGGTGGCTCCTTCCACCTAACATCTGCCTATTGGTCCTTCAACAAGCTCTAAGTTTATTGGCCGACACCGTCTATTCTGCTTCTGTTTATCATTCTACAGCAAAGCTTCCTACATTTTTCCTCCATTCCTTTAGAAACGAGGTCGTGACTTAAGGCTCCAAATGTAGCCATGTTTTCACAACGGGATAAACAATTGGACGAATAGAAGCTATTACAAAGTTACTCATCAAGCAACCTCTGGCATTTGAAATTGGGTTGAAGATCATTTCAACAACTCTCATCTTACAAGAGTAACATAATCTGTGAGGAGAGTGCAGAACTACAACCAGGTCTGCCAGGACGCAATAGAAGCGTTTGTTGTTGCTATTCCCGTTCGAGCTCTTCATCAAGCTTTTCACTCTGACGGTTCCCGCAGCTGGACCTTTGGCTCGGTGGCCAAAATGGCGGCCGTCGGTAGCTCGAGTGACATGGCCCGTATGGCCGGAGGGGGGCTTAATGATTCATAGCTCGCGGCCCTACATCTCCCGAGGGCAGAACCCAACGAGGAAACAAACGAGGCTGGAGCCCAACTCGACCAACCAAGCGAACGAACATGGCTTGCCAAGCACTTTCCAAGGAGGAGGAGCAGAGTTTTCCAAGAAAGACGGAGCTCTGCTTTGCCGCCCTTTTTCTGCGTTTCTAGCCACGGCCCAAGCGGAAAGTGTTGTACTGGATTAGCCAGTGTTTATTGGGCCGCTATTAGCGATAGTGATATCGACGAAAAGGTGCTTATGATGAGTGGAGTAGGACAAAGTAGCCTACTCAGTGGGAAAAAAATAGAGAGGGCAAACAATTATGAAATGGGTCCGAAAGTCCTGGAATTTTGGTTGGAGGTGGCAAAAAAAAATATGAAAATGGGTCTGAAAGCTAATGCATTTTTAACAGTTTCAGTGATTTTTCATGCTTTTACGAAGCTTAATCTGAGAAATTTTGCTTAATGGCAGCAAACTCCTTAATACACACGGTTTTACACAGCTTCGATATGTAACAAATTTTTCTGCACTGGGGTTGGGGGGGGGGGGGGGGGTTGAGAAAAAACACGGGACAAGAGCCCAAATTTGGGATTTTGAGAGCAGTGTTATATAAACCAACATTACCCTAATTTACAGTTTTACCACAGGGGCTAGGCACACGAATCGCGTACATGCGGGATCACTCACTGAGTGTTCCCGAATGTACGCGATTCGTCTGCCTAGCCCCTGTTAGTTTTACTTTAATCTCATGTCTTAGGAGGGGCAACTGTCCCCCTTTGCCCCCACCTGGGTGCGCCACTGAGCCTACTTCTATTTAGACGATCTCTAAATATGTTCCAAAAATACAGAGAGGCAACAAAAATTACCCTCGGAGGTACAGAATCGTCAAGAATCAATATCACGGGCATGTCCCGTTTCGTTGAAAATCGAACGGATTTAGATCTTTCTACGAATATTTTTTTTCCAAATTATGTGCCTCGCTCGCGCTGCCACGCTCGCTGCTGCTAAGCATATAATATTAGAAACCGCAATTAGTCACGAATTCCTTCCAATTACGAATGCATCTTTAACCTCTCCAATGTACATATTTAAAGAATCTTTCGATTCTGTGAAACGGGATTCTGCAAAACGGCAATTCCCGTTTCGCAAAAAAAAGTCTTAATCCGTTTTATTTTTTTTTGCAAAACGAGATTCTGCAAAATGGGAAATCACCAAGATCATGATAGGGTTTATTGCCAAGTCCCAAAAGATTGTGGGTTGTTTGAAAAATCAAGGCAATACAATATACTATTGTTTAGACTACTCAAAGGTACACGTATATATATATAAATATATATATATATATATATATATGATTTTCCAAATTCATAAGGCTTCAAGGAACCTTTCAGTTTTTTAACTAGAAAATTGCGCAGCATTCAGCTGGGTTTTAGGACAATAAAAATATAACTAAATTACACTAATGAGTTTAACGAAAAATGTTGTGGCTTAAATTAAAAAAAAAAAAAAAAAGTCCGTCAATGATTATCAGAGAAGTTGTATCCAAGAAACGTGTCTACCGTTCGAACAACGTTAATCGGCATTCCTTGTTTTCGCTGCTATCCGGGATGCTGCCAATGGTATTTCCGATTCAAAATAAAAAACGAGAATGTTCACCAATAATCGCCGTCAAACAAAAATTCAAGGTATGCTGGCCTTTGCTGCGTGTGAGGTGTACACAGATATCTAAACGACCTAACACATAAACAAGCGGCTAGAGCGACTACCTAGTCGCATCCGGTCTTCTGTGCAGTTCTGCCACTACCAATAATGAGGTACACTTCTCTATCGCACATTGCAACAGCTATCTCTATTATACAGTATAATATAATCTAAAAGCAGTAACCATCAGAACTGCCGGTTAAAAATGTTTTAGCTTTTAAGCATATTTTAAATTTTAGGCATATTTGTCAACTTTTAGGCCTAATTCTTACCTGGAGTTTTAATTTCGTTAAGTAGCAGCTAACGGAGATTTGATTTATATAGTACTCCTATTCATTTTTGCAACACGGCGCTCTTTCGGGCACACGTAACGCGCAACGTAGCCTATATACTCTCTCTTATATAGATCAGTGGTAGTAGGGAAGTGACGGGAGACACGCTATAGATGAAGCCAGGAGTTACTCGTAGCAACTTGATGTTGCCGTGGTAGCGTGATTTTAGGCCTAATTTTTTTTAAATACAGTATTAATTTCGTAAGTAGCAGATAGGCCTAATGGAGAATCTGGTTCGACGGTTAGCCCATTCATTCATGCAACAATGCGACGAAACTATTTTAAACCAAGCCAAAATGCTTTTGTTCTTGCGGACTGCAATTCGACGATCAAATGTTAATATTTAATTTAATTAGGTCGAAGAAGTCTATTAGCTATAAGGAAGTAACGATGTTTTAATTTGCCATGTTATTTAACTAACTTTTAACACTGAATCAAACGTTGTAAACAGTGGTCGTCAAATTCTGGTACCGTTGCGAAGTTGAAAAAAAGCGACGGACGGACGGACAAAGTCGTTGTAATAGTCTTGTCAGCCGGTACGGCTGTACAGAAGACTAAAACAGCTGCCGAAGTTTATGACTAGATCTAGTCGGGCTATAATCATTTTCTCGTTTATGCAAGTTAGATGCGTAGTTTGGAATTCAAATTACAAGAGCATCCAAGCGAGGTTGGATTACTTTCTCTTGGCAGTAGCTGAACACCTTGCACTTATCCGCCAGCACCCGGTAGCGAACGAGGACACTGCCTTATCACAGAACCACTTGGCAAGGTGTGGCCAATGATGATTTCACAGGTCAGGACTCGCGCAAAACGATTCACGGCGAAACCCATGAGGAAAGAAGGAGTTAAAAATATTGCGTTAGACTTAACTTCCGTGTGTGAGGCAGTCAAGTGTGTGAAGTCCCGTCTACAGGGAAGTGGTGTAAAGTAATGAAGTGTACTCTTGAAAAAAAAATAAGAGTTTTTTTTGTTTGGTTAATTAATTTCTTTGAGCCGTAAGTCAACCGAAGCAATTTAATGCTTGTGTGTCTGAACCAGCTCAATTTTGAACATTTCCAGCCTTTTTGAGAGAAGAAATATCTGGTAAAGGGAAGGGGCAAATCCGGGAATTTGAACTGGGAAACCTAGGATCATCGTAGGGGCCGAAAGATTGTCCAGAATTGGCTAGAATAGGTTCCCATAGCTGCTGAAAGAGCACGGTAGCCTCTCACGTTACCCTTGCCGGCAGTCCTGGAGGGGACTTTGCCAATTAGATCCCTTTCCAGGGGTTCGACCACATCAGCAAACCTCCAGCAACCAGGCTGATTACATACCAATCAGCCACGATGATGGTGTGGTATGTAATGTGTGTTTGTGAACAACTCAATCATGCGTGGATTTCTTTCGAGAGATATTCCTTAAACCAGTGGCTAGGTTAGAAGTCCGCTGGTGCTTTTCAGTCAGGGTTTTCATACCCACTACTACACTGCCTACATGTGGCTGTAGTTTCGGCAGCTAATATCGGTGCTTACCGTCTTTTCGGAGGGGGGGGGGAGGTAACATGGACCATTATTAGTAAAAACACCAGAATTGTGTTCAGCTGGATTTCCTTACTATTTTTACAATGTGTTTAAATCGCATATTATTACAATTATTATATGTAATAATTATTACATTACAGAAATTTTAGATACTACAATGGAACAATACATACGGAACAAGAAATATGTATTACTGTATACCGAAAATACATAATAAATTTGATAAGAAAATGTTAGAGTATGAGTCCAAAGCTAAATTGAAACGAAATCTAATGACGGAATTAGTTAAAATATATAAATTATAAAATTATTTTTAAAGATTATTATTAAAGGTACGCGTCGATTTATTGTGTTATTAAAGTGTATATAGATTTTTATTGTAGTTGTTTCTTATTTCATGTATAATGTAATTGTTATGTATAAAATGTGTACGTTTATTGCTGCTCATACAAGTTTGTTGATTCAAACTTCGGCTATTTTTCATGCAGTAAAATTATTAATTTCATTTTTATTATTATTATTATTTAAAATGATAACATTTTTAGGTCCTTTAAACTTACAACGCTACTGATACACCCCCGCAGAGAATATCACACTCGGCCCATTTTTATTGTCCTATTGTCGCTCGTATATCCGTTCCTAATCACACAGAGTTGTCACATAATGTCTAGGCCTTCCCGTCTGATCACTGGTCACTCAGGTCAAGCTGATACCATCTCTGCTAGTTCCTTTCCTGGCCACACGGGGTCAGCTCTATCACTCGATCGGAGACTCGGAGCCCGAGGGATGCTGGGAACTTGTTTCCAATATCGTGCGTATTGGAGCTCTTGCTGCGGGGCAATAAGTAATTTTTGGATCGTGACATTTTCAGGTCATTCTGAAACAAGTCTTCTTAAAAGTTTCAGATGGACAGAATGATGTAGGCCGAACGGAGATGTCTGAAGATAGATCTGTCTGGTGAATTGGAAGAGAGCAAAGCAAACGAAGATAGACTGTTTAGTAATCAAACGAAGATGGATTGTTTAGATCTGGTTGAAGGCCCTATACAGATAAAAGCCCAATCAATTTGTGGGAGAGAGGACCGTTAAACATATCAATACTTATTTTTTTGTTGTAGGGGATAAAGGGTTAGAAATACATTTTATTATCAGCTTACGTTGTGACAGAATAGATTGCTTAACTTAAACTTATGTTGTTTTTTAAAACCTCCAATCGCTGGCAAGGGCGCCCGCAGAACAACAAACAAATATAAGGGGGGGGGGGGGGGGGGGACGCTTTCGTGAAATTGTTTGGCGAATTTTTTTTTTTGGAGGTGTCATACTTCGCGTGCCTTAGTCAGTGTTATGGATGGATCATCCTTTTTTTTTTTTTTAAAAGTTTTTGCGTTTATATTTTATGGATTTTCTTCATGATTCTGTCTACCAAAAGATGAAGAAGGCAAAGAAAAAGGCTAAAAGGGGAGGGGGGGGGCTGCAGCCCCAATGTAGGGACGTCCGTGATCGTAGGAATGCACCGAATATTCGGTAATTATTCGGTATTCTGGCCTGATCGGCCAAAAATTCAAGTATTCGGTATTCGACCGAATACTGATTTTCGCCGAATAGTGCTATTCGGTATTCGGCCGAATAGTGATATTCGGTATTCAGCCGAATACTGATTTTTGGCCGAATAGTGATATTCGGTTTTCGGCCGAATAGTGTTAAGATTTGTTGGTATTCGGCCGAATATTTTTAGTATAAATTTATGTAATTGTGTGAATGTAAGAACGTTTAGCGAAGCATTTACTTTTTGGTTTGTGAGGAATTGTCTTCTGACATTTCTAAAAGAAGGAAAAAAATGATCACTTATGTTTAAATTACAGGTATTCGGTTTAGTATTCAGCCGAATAATTCGGTATTCGGTATTCGGCAGTTTAACTATTCGGTTGTATATTCTGTTTTCTGTATTTGCCAAGTTGAGTATTCGGTTGTATATTCGGTATTCGGTGCATCCCTACTTGATCGCTGAATTGGTTGAAGTACATTTTCTACTCTTAGTTTATGAACTTAATTTCCTTCTTGACTTTGTTTTGTGTCATGACAGAGCTGACTGCTTTTATTTAAAATCACTATGTGATGGAAATTTAGACCTAAGTTAAATCAAACTTTAAATCTTTTACTTGTTCATTTCATTCCCGCATTTCTAAATGAAAGTGTTTTTTTGTTGTTTTACAACATAAATCTATACGTTATAACTTTAACCGTATTTTACGTACTCAGTTCATTTTTGTTGTTTTATTATTAGATTCTGCTACTTCCATGATCAGTGCAAGTGTTGACATTATTGTTGTTTAGTACCTAAAGTTTTACGTAACTTGCCGCAAATCTAACCGAATTTTTTTATCTTAGGGAGCGGTCATTATTTATGGACAGGGTGGGGGGGGGGGGGGGGGGGGGG
>JAHWFP010050565.1:0-29763 GCA_023313725.1 Lithobius niger | reverse complement strand
CCCTGAAAAAATCTTTACTCCCCCCCCCCCCTACTCAAGGTCCAAAAATAGTGTGACACCCCTCCCCCCAAAAAAATAATGGGCTTTTTGTATACCTATTGAGACTGTCTGCAGATGATTTCCTGTAGCCAAGATTGGTGCTGTAACCGAATTAGGATAATTAACTCTCCACACCAACAGTAACCATTAGTTGTAAGGAAACGTGTCACGTTTTAAAAGAAAAGTCACGTTGGGTTAAAAATGTTCGATAAAATGTTCCTTAATACCCATCTCTTGTCGAGATTCATATGAGTATGATGAACGCACTGTTACTTGTATGCCCACATCTGTAACATAGTCAAAACCTGAAAGACAGAAGAAGTCGAGAAACCAGGTGCCAAGGCTTTTCTACAAAGTTCTGTGTAAAAACTATACTTGCAATGCTGGTATACTAATAGCTTCAAACCTTGTAAACACTCACATTAGGAGAGGTCTGTGGGACTTGCGCCTCCCCCCCCCCCCCCGAAGGTGAGGCGTTTTTTAGTAGTGGTCAAACTTACGTAGCTATTGTATGCGCGGTGTATCTTGAGTCCTGCAAGTATTTTGTGAGCGGCTACGTCTTCCTGGATGGCTTGGCTTTAATCGGTGGCCGCCATTGTTTTTGTAACCATCTTGGATATCAACAAGGCACTCTGCTACTGAAAACGTACAATCGATTATCTGTGTTCGTTTTGCGGAGAACTCAAGATAGGCCGCGGACACTATAGCAGCAGAAATACAATTTTCAAAAGTAATAAATTAGTTGAATTAAAGATTAAATTAAATATAAATAAATGTTTCGGATGTAATTTCATTCACATTTTCTTTGATTTCAATAATTGTACACAACACAATTATATTACAAGGTCTCCAGATCCGGTATCGCAAATCCACACATCAGCAGCAAGTTCCACTTCCAACACCCTAAATAGAAGACCAACTTTAAAAACAAAAAGAGGTCGACTGATTCGCGAGTTACTTGGTAGCTCCCAACACGTCGCGCGCAGAATTGGAATATTTATAACAAAATGGAACGAGAGACGCCGTAGAACTAAAGTCGTCTATTTGCCAACAGGAGGCAGGCATGGAGTTCTCGGAAACAGAAAAAAAAATATGTAGGCCGATACATTACGGCAGAAAAAAAAACAAAGAGAAGAGAGAGAAAGAACTAGCATATAAAAAAAAATCCACTCGTTTGTTGCATTTTTTACGGCGTCGTACCCCACCCACGCAACACAGGTACAGTCACAGAAACTCAAGGCAGGCAGGGGCGGCCGACTCAAAATCGTAAAAATAATTTATGGTAATTTAAATCCTAGTCACTAGAGCGAGTCTCCCACCATTGAGACAAGCCTTTTTCACTGCTTTTACGGCGACTTGTGAATAATGGGGCTCGGAAACAGACCATTTCTTTTCGTCTAGTTTTCGTATACTAGGTCTGCGCTTGTTTTTCAGAGGGGGGGGGGGAGAAAGCGGCGGGGGGGCGGGGGGGGGTGGGGGGCACTACTATTCAACGAGGAGAGTAAGAAAACGGCCTGTCCATTCACCATCCGCCCGGAAGATATAGAGAAAAACAAGATGGCAGATGTTGTTAGCGAGTCAGCTATAACTTAGAACTCACTCGAGTTGGTCTTGGTCTTTTGATATAGACGGTGCTAGTGAACCAATGCTTTGGCGTTGAGACCGTAACTTTTACAATTTGTTTTGAGAAAGTATATTCTAAAAGATTGATGCAGGGCCCGTAGCCAGGCCTTGACCATAACCAAAGCACAGCCAGGAACCCGAGATGCCAAGAGAAATGGCAATCTACTTGGAAGAAGAAGAAAAAATAATAATAATTATAATAATTATTATTATAATAATATTATTATATTATTATAATAATTATTATATTATTCTTAAACAAAGACATACTTTATTTCTGAAAAATAAATACTTGAAAATAAAAACAATAATAATACGGGGGGAGGAAGAATTCTTAAACAAAAACGTACTTTTATTTCTGAAAAGAATCTTTAAACAAAAACCTACAACTCAAACAGTTCTGCAATAGCCATTTTCACTGTTTTGGAAGGTTCCCAGAAAAATTGACGGTCGCCTGGTTTTCAATGGACATTTCGATTTCTACCCATCGCAGCGAGTCTGGTTAATGGATCTCCAAAAAGGACACAAATGTGTAAACAACATTGGTATCTAGGAATGCATATTTTTCATGAAAATTCGGAGCAAGCACTGGCATGTCTGGAGTCTTCAACCTTCTGTACATTTTTAGATACCTACCCCCCAAAAAAAGAACATCTGAGATCCACGTATAGAGTATTAATATTTACGTTAAATTAACAAATGTTTCTAACTTTTGGTTTCGAGTTTCTACCAGCAGATCGTGCCAGGTGCCCAAGTTCAAAATTGTGGACATTCACATCTCCCATGCCAAGAAATATGTGTACAAGTGAACATATCACTACGAGAGATAAACTATTTTAAACCTAGTAATAAATAAATACGGATGCAAACCTATTTACGTTTTCTTTTGCAGTTATATGTCTGAGCGGGGAATCGAACCCACAACCTATTATATCAAAGGCCGAGGTCCTACCGCTGAGCCATACTGACACGACCTAGTAGGCGTAGCAAGAATAAAAAAGAATTGGCAGAGTTGTATTTTTGACATAAAAAACCATTTTTTGACGTGACATGTCAAAAACCATGCGAAAACTGTGAAAGAGTGTCGAAAACAGTCAAAACGTGTCCAAAACCCAATAAAATCAATATTGAACTGCCCAAATTTAATTAATATGGTACACAGAAGGGTTTGGAATTACAGCCATAAATGAACTCTTTAAATTAAAATAAAATAAACCTTCAAAAGCTCTGTAATAAACACTGTGAAAGAAGTTCAAAGAAGTAATGACTAGACCTAATTAACTAATACAAACACACTGTGGCATAATGGCTTTACAGTTTACAAAATTAGTCAGATATGTTTCCAGTAAACCAGTTTCAATCGTTATAATGTTCTAACTATATTAATTTATTTCTTTATATATATTTTTTGGCTAAAATTAAGTATTTAATCAGAGTTGAACTGTCAAAGTATTACAGACAGTCACTTAACGCAAAACCAAAAATCGTCTAAGTTCCACTACTCAAACTTTCGACTATCTGAACTGATAATAGTGGTGATTGTTGTTCAAGTCTCATGACTCTTGCATGAAGAAGACCATCAGTTGAGATAATCGAAAATTTGCAAGTTTGAGTAGTGGAACTTTGGACGATTTTTGGTTTTGGATAAGTGACTGTCTGTAATATAAACTTCAACCAAAGTAAAATTACTGAATTATCAGGGTTTTGACAGGACGGTTAAAACCATGGTAAAAATAGGCTAAAACCTGTCGCATGTCAAAAAATTTGCCGACCCTACGAATTGGCATGTTACCAGAAGTGGCGCCCACTAGTTGCACCCTTTGACACATTACTGTGCGGGCACCCAGGGAAGAATGACTCGTCAGGGGAGAAGGACTCGTCACACCCCAGATCTAACGCGAATCAACCTACTTTATGAAGAAAATAAAGAGGTTTTAGCTTTGCGTACGCCCTTTTCCCTTTGGGATGGCAAACAAAATCGTTACGTCACCAGTCCAATTCTTCAATTCGCTTAAAAACTCCGATTACGCACAACAAAACCGATCTCCTAAACTGCCATTTACGAAGCGGCCCCAACCACGGGATGTTGCGTCACATACGGCTTATAACGACAGTAGACACATAGTCAGTCACCCTAACTTCAAGGTCCGCGTTCTATGGAGGCTGTAAATAGGCCTAGTTCCGCTACACCAGAGTGTTGTTTTCCTGTTTCCTCAATTCGATGATGAGGTGGGAAAAAAAAGCAAGAAAGGTTTGGGAGAAAATAAACGAAAAACCAAGCTAGTTTATTCTCTCTCCCTTCTCCGTTTGCTCTCGGAGGGGAATTCGGATCGATCGTACTCGCCTTGATTTATTATTGACGTCCATAAGTAGTGATTTGGGCTCGTTGTTTTGCCGTAAAGGAATGCTTAACACCCGGCGAAAACAAGAAAATAGCCTTCGAAACGAATCGATGGCTTTACAAAACGGATAAGGAGTCCAATTTTCTTTTTTCTCTTTGCCTTCCTTCCTTCTTTTCGGTACGTGCTCGTTTCCAAACCCAACAAACGTATTGGTTGCTAAGCAACAAGGAGATAATGACCATACCGTTTGTGGTTGTGAGGCAGGTCAGTACGTGGCTTGAGGGCTGACCAACTATTTTCGGGATTCAGTCATCCAGTGGATGATGGTCAGCCAACAAATCCTATTTGTTAGTAGGCTACTTGTTTGACTTAGGAAGCTTGAAAAACTGGTGAAAGGCTTTTCCCAAGACCAGCAAAGGATATTTATTCACTGGAAGGTTTGGCAGGTTTTTGACATACGACAGGTTTTATCCGATTTTTTACCATGGTTTTAACCATCACATCAAAAACCCCTTTTTGGCACCTGTTGCTAAAATATTTGTTTACTTTTTTTCCGCTGACATAATGGTTAAAACCATGCTAAAAACTGGATAAAACCTGTCGCATGTCGAAAACGTGCCAACCCTCCCTACCAGGGAATGTCTTTTGCTGATCTTGGGAAAGAACTTTGACCGGAGTTTTTCAAGTTTCTTAAGTTTTACCATTTTTTTTTCTAGAAATATAATTTGACTAACTTTGAAAGCCATATTATACCGTAGTGTGTTTTGTACCACTGGTAATTACGCTGAGCCAGTTACTCCTTTGAAATTGCTTCACAGTGTTTAAGAAGCCATTATTATACTTAAAATTAAAGAGCTTTCTGAATTTTTTATTTTATGTTAAGTAAAGAATTCATTTGTAGCTGTAATCCCTAACCCTTCTGTGTACCATATTGATTAAATACGGGCAGTTCAATTTTGATTTTATTGGGTTTTGGACACTTTTTGACAGTTTTCGAACTCTTTCTCGGTTTTTGACATGTCACGTCAAAAACTGGTTTTCGACGTCAAAAACCCAACCCTGTCGAATCACTGGAATTAACTAAAATCAAAATTTTCTATCAAAGAATACAACTATAGTTGCGCTCCGGCGGTATCCTCTAAAATTATTACCTCTACTACAGTTTGGTTCACATTATGTTTGCAGGGAATTGACTGCACGACGACACGTTTCCTTGGACTAAGAGTGCAAAAACATGTGGATATCACACTAGACTCAACACAGTTACTGTTAGAGTCTACGAATGGTACATTTACGTGTTTTTTGCACTCGTAGTGGAAGGAAACGAGGCATCATACAGTCAGTTTTCTGCAAACATATACCACACGCCATGGCTGTCACGTGCATATCACGTGACTGGGCTAGTCCAATCAGACGGCCAAACAGCCGTTGTTCTCGTTCGTCATTGGCTAACTCGTGGTGACGTTATGGCAAACAGCCATTGCGCATGGTTTAATGTGGAACAAACTATATATCTGAACTAAATGGGACCAAGGGGTTTTCTAGACAAGACAGGCAAAACAAAGAGCTCACACTTTTAGGGTTCTTTGATTGGGATTGGATTGGTGACTAGCCACTGTGTTTTAAGCTGTGAAGGATTATAAGAAGCTTTTTGGATTAAGTTGCTTTAAGCTTAATTCTTCATTATCGTCTCGTGCAACTTACTCGACCATGGGTGCTCGCATAATTGCGGTTTTCGGATAATTGTGTTTCGGATGCTCAGGCTTGAGGCAATTAGACGTGTTTCCTTGAACAAATCCCCAGGAGTGCCATGATGATCAACCGATCAATCTTTATTGCTGAATGCTGCCTGGCAGAATCGTCCAGTTTTCACAGACAGTAACAGTTACTGTATACAGCACAGGAGTGCCAGGAAATACAAGGTCATATTCAGCGGCGTCCACAGGAGAAATAAAAAATAGACACAAATCGCAGGAGGGGCATTGCCCGTGCTTTTTTCGGAAAAAAATATGTTCTTTTTGCCCTTTTTGTAAAAATAAATTCTCTATTTTGGTTTTCTGTACCGATGAACGCTGGTGCTGCAGCCAGAGAAAGGGCCTAGAGGCAAAAAGAAGGTCAGGAAAGAGGCAGAAAGGATAAAAAAAGAGACAACTTAAAAAAAGGGTAAAAAAAAAAAGACTGACGAGCAAAAAAAAAAATAAGGCCCCAGAAAAAAAAACCTCAGCGTGCCCTTTTACAAAAGTTGCCCCTGCCCTTTCGATGGTCTGTGCACGCTACTGGTCATATTATATCATACATTTAATTATTATTAGTAAAATAAATAGTGGTTTATTGACATACTTTTGCAACTATGGTCCCTTTATACGTGATTTATTGTGATAGTTTTGTTCTTCCGAGGCTTAGCCAAGTACATTTTTTTCTGCGAAATTGAAAAACACTCGTACTATAGCAGTTTGGCCCGTCGTGTACAAATATTGTGATGCCTTTCTCGGAGAGAAAATTGAGTCTTGTAAACATTTATTCCGTGCAAGGCATGGCAATCTGCGTAAATTAATAAATATCGAAACATACACTTTTCAGTCAAGTGATATTACTGTACAACACGTGATATTTTCACTGTGGTTAAAAAAAATCCATTTAAACTGTGGAACATTTCAAGATCCACAGACTGCAAATAAATCTATTACCGAACTGACAGTTCCGAAGCAACGATGGTAAGACTTCACCTTTACCCTTTTATGGAAATCCCGTCTCTCTTCCAAATTGTGCCAATAAATTATTCACGTCCATTTAGGACGTTCCAAAATGTTCCCCCCCTCGGTAACCATTGTCGAAGTGTTGGTCGACTTCAATGATAGGCACTCTAAACTGAAGGCTTCCGTCGTACGTTTGCCTCTCAACAGCCGTGAATCGAAATCTGAATTCGTCGCCAGGCTTTCACACGGCACAGCACGCGCACATATGCATTCGTGTGATCTCTCTCAACCTTCCACAAATTGTGGCCAACACACTTGATGGAGATTGCTGTCACCACGAGCACGAATGGGGTCACCGAGTCTTGACCGACATCATCAGTCGGGAAGTGAAAGTTGTGTGCTATTCTCCTAAACCTACAGCTAGTGCGCTATACCCAACAGTAGAAGTAGGAGAGAAAGTTTTTGGAGATGAATAATGGATTGATGCATATTTTACAATGGCCTAAGTTTAAGCAGGTGGTAGTAAACTCTGACAGTCGCTACGCAACGTCACAGCAGCATTACTAGCGCAAATAGCGCTCACCGCTTGACCAAGGACTGCAGATAGGGATAGTCCAATATTGATATCGGTATCATCTGTATTTATCGGTATTTTTGCCATATCGGTATCGCACCAATATAAGGCTTCCGATACAGATATTTGTTACACCAAGAAACGCAACTGTCTTCCCTGCAAAACTGATACCAAGCGTGGCAAAAGCAACAACCAAGTGAGAAAAGCAAATCCATTTGCTCAGTTTGTAATGAAAATGTAGCATGTGACAGTTTAATGCTCTAAGTTTTAGAACAACCAACTATAATCTAACTGAGAAGATGAATGTACTGAAGCCGAAAGTAGGAATAAAAGTAAAAATGCTGTTATTGCTGCACAGAACTTTTTGGATAATCTCAACAGTTGGAACCAACGTAAAACCAGAAACCGAAGTTGCATTTTTTGTATGTAATTTAAACTTTTAGTCGCGATTTTGTATTATTATTATCGGTATCGACATCGGCATTGATATCAATTCGGATTGCATCGGATCGGTCATATTGGCCGATCCCTAACTGCAGTCGCACAGACAAGATGGCGCTGGTAACCGCATACAGCAAAATGATAGCTAACACAATTTACCTTCACGAAAGTAGCTCTCCTTAGTGCCGTTTGCTGCCCATTTTTCAGCTGCGTGAACGCGACGTACGGTGGCTCATTGGGACACACAACAACTTTTACGAAACCGACCAACAGTGGTAGAAAGAAACACGGCTTACAACTTACTTAAATCTATTTATTATATCTATAGTATAGCGGTTTGGTTTTTAGACGTGATACCAAATTTTAGCCTACGTAGTATCAGTGATGCTCAGTAAACACAGTATATTACGAACAAGTTTGCCTCAAACAAAACAAAACAAAAAAAGGCCTCAATAGTACATATTATCCTCAGGGCAGAAAATAAAGTGTGGGGGGGGGGACCACTTTATTAGGTCAGTCGGGAAAACGGTAGTGGAGGGAAGATAGGCTACATATGGCCCAAAAAGGTTCTGAAATATCCTTTTGCCTACCAGCATCTCACTCCTCTCCCCTACACCCCACTATACATTTCTAGAATCGCTCTTAATTTGGCTACATACTGTGGAGTTCCGAAAACGTTAAATTACCCTCACTATAGCGCTTCTTAAATTCAAATTCTGATCTCAGCGTTTTTTTTTTCCCCCAAATATTTTTACAAGCCAGCAAGCTGGTCTTTTTTTTCCCTCGTTCTGTATGTCTGGCGTGGCACGTGTGTTACCATCACTGGGTCCACATCTAGATTTGAATCTTAGCCGTTCAAATCGTGCAGACGTTCCTGTTGCCAGGGCTTGGAAACAGTTCGTCCGCAGCTTTTATCTTCATTGTGGCAGGACTTGTCGTTGAAGCACGTGACGTTTGCTCAAACAAAGCCTAGCTTCTTTTGCCCGAGAAGCAATTTCTGCGGTCCTGTTATCAGGGGCTATGACGTCTACGAGCACTAGACCGCTCACAGAGATTACCAATTTTTTTTTTTTTGGTCCCAGAAGCTTGGGTTCCTTCCATCACGATGTAGTGAGCACGTCGACTGTACCAGGGGTGGGTTTGGGTGAAACATTAATAAAAATAAGGGCATTGCTTCACTTATCAATGCACGGTGATTTCCTCTTTAGCCAAACTAAAACAGCATTAAAGGTGCTTATTCAGGGTTCCCACAAAAATACTGAAATATTTTCCCTGAATTTTCCAGGTTTTCCAGTCAATTTCCAAGTTATTTACCGAAATTTCAGAATTTTTTCTATATATTTTACCAGTTTCACTTGTTTTTTGGGCTGACTTTATGTAAAAGAGTATCCCGATTTAATGAACTTGTAGGTATCAACACACAAGTGTAAAGAAAAATTTTATTTTACCACCATGTCTTAACAAAATATGTATATTATGCACTTAGGACTAGGCCTAAAAGTGTGCCATTATGTTTTTCCCGAGTTTTCCAGTTTTTTTTGTGAAAAATCGGAGAATTCCCGGAGTTTCAAATGTAGTTCAAATTCCCTCAGCTCTCCAGGTTGGTGAGTAGTGGGAACCCTGTTATTCCTTGCTTGCCTCTACTATAAGTACGGTTTTGTTAGCCGCTAAACGTTAATTAAGTGGTTCTCACGAGCGCGCGCATGGAACATTTTTCTACGCCAGTCTGAAAAGAAAACAAAAAATATCCGATTGCATGCGAACACCAAACACTTTCTGGATCGGATGACTATACACAGGATCTCATGATCGACTTGAAACGATCCGAAACTAAAAGCTTCGATCTAAAGAAACACTTTTATCCAACGGTCATGATTTTTACCCTCAATCCTCCCCACCTCTCAAAAAAAAAGTTATACGCTTGACGGTAGACTTTACAGGGGTACCTATTTCGTCTTCTTTTTTAGTGCTTTACTCTGTGTGTACGGTCTGTCACTTTCATGTTGATTATCACCATCTTGATGGTGTTCGTCGCCGTTCCCATCTTCCGCCAGACATTGCGCGTCAATTGGACGATGATTCTATCCTCCTGTCCGGTGTTTTTAAATTTGTGCAGGCGGTGCAGGTCGATGATAAGATCGAGATTTGGGATTTGTTTCACTTCTCTGTAATGTGTGGCGTAGTGGGAACCCGGACCACTGCACTGTGACTGAGGTTGGCACTAATGACCTAGCTGTCGCCGCGCCATTAGGCCTCAATCCCCCCCCCCTCCCTCCCCATATGTATAATTACATTTTTAATGTTATACGTATATTGTCGTAATACGCCTTATAAAAACTGAAACCTAAATTCCTTGCATATGTATTTCTTGGAATTTTCTCAGTCGCTTTTTCATTTTACGCTCTTCCCGGTAAGAGCATAACAAGCAAAGAATTTGCAGCCGTATTCTAAACGCTCCACCCAGGCTTCGCGGAACTTTGCTCAATCCGACGGTCCTATCAATGACGAGTATTTTACTGAAGATAATTTAGCCTTAATTCTACGGTTCAGGTGCGATGACGCAGGGAGAGGATGGACAGGAAATGAATCAAGTAGTGCAAGACTTTGAATGGAAGAAAGGTGATCTACTTGCAAGTTATAAATAAACAAATGAATAATGAACGCGGAAGGAAGGGCAATCATGAAGGCCGTAACGAAACTATTTGTTCATGATTTTGAATATTATACCTGGCCTAAGTAAGGCGATTTTTTTTTTCGTCAGTAGGCTTACGCTGAAAAATTACGTAAAGATTCCGCCGACTTCACGAACGTTAGTCAAAATGCGCTCGATCGTCACACGGCCAGTATACTTTAGAAGTTTCTTGCCATTTTCGACTTTTTGCTCGCCATTTGTAGATGGGTTACTAGCTAGTTTAACAGCGCACACCTCTTGATAGCAATGCCACCTGAGAAATAGCACTCGAGAAGAAGAATTGGTTTATTCAATCACGCAAACCATACAAAACACCGTATGTGCCCTCACCCCATAAGAGCTAATGCTCGCGTGTGGCGTGTTGGCTACCGTAATAAAAAGTTACTAAAAAAAAAAACAAGAATTGGAAAAATCAACTTATGCAACAAATGCAACCAAACGTAAAACATTTGTTTAAAAAGGGTGTAAAAATTTACATAAAGTTTTGCAGATTTACACATTTGCAGATTTTAAGACTTTTCTGAGATTTAAAGATCTATACAGATTTAAGTAAGATTTAATGATTTACATGAAGTTTTGCAAGATTTACACGGATTCATGAGGATTTGCTGGGATTTAAAGATTTACAAAAGATTTAAGTAAGGTTCAAATGATTTACTCCATATTTATGTGATTCACAAATTTGTACAAGATTAAGATGATTCTCGCAAGATTTACACAAGATTTGCCACGAATTTTTAAATCTAAATCTTTGATGCACGAGATTTTTAGCTTCGTCGAACCTTCTCGACGTTTCCTCTTGTAGACCACCTACACACAACCCTCTCAGAATGGTTCAGATGTGCGACTACAAACCTTAAAACCTTAATTTATAAAGTTCACTCGGTTGTAGGATGACACTTGAAAAAAAAAAAAGAAAACAATAATTACCACGAGCATCTCCCGCGCTAATTCCCTACTTTATTTTTTAATATTTAACACTACTTATTACGAGTTGCCTTGTCACGGTCATTCATCACCCAGGCAACTAGAGCTTTCTCTCTCTTTTAGCCTTGGGGTTTTGGGGTTAACGATCTGTGCTTAGTGGCCAAACCACTTTCTTCTTTTATGTTCTCAAGTCAAACAGTGACTGACTGACTCCCTCCTTGGTTCGTAGCCCCTTCTTCCCGGGATTCGAGAGGGGGGGGGGGGGGAAGCCGGCGACGGTTGCGTGAACGTCAAGGATCCTCTTTCAAAGCAAGTGCAGGGCGCGTTAAAAGTTTAAACGATGTTTGGGACCTTTCTGCCCCAAATGTCATACAAAACGGATTAAAAATGTGCTTTTTAATATTCCAGAAATAATAATGAAATTAATTAAAAATTCTTAAAACAATGGCTTAAGAGCCTGACAAGTCCTCCCAATTCTTGCAATAGCTGGTGTTCCGAAAAAAGTCCAACCTGAAGCTATTTGTTTATTATTTGTATGCGGAAAAGTTGTTGTCAAACAGTGGTTCATTACAAAGGCGGTTGTATTATTATATTTGTACCTTCAGGGACGTGGGTTAAGAAAGTGTGCAAAGAGGGGCAGAAGTCCCAAAAGGGGGCGTGCTCATGTCAATAAGAGATGTGCATGTAAGAGATCCTAGACGTTTTAGATTGGAATTATCCAGCAAAATTTGTTCTTCTCGCCTTCTGGATGTCGCCATGGATATTGTTGGGAGCGTCTCAAACTTTCACGGTCTAACCCACATAAAGGCGACCTACACTCGTCGGTGGCTCCCGTTACCCAGATTGCAGAAGAGCGATTCACTAGCTATTTCACAAGGCTGTATTACTGTCGTCAATGACGATACCACGCTCACTGACGGTTGATAATGTAGATAATGATTTGCTCTCTTGATCGTGTACTTCGTCAATCACAACCGATTTAACATTGATAACACTACAGTAGCTTTCGAAAGCGACCGTGGTGTTATCACTGTAAGTCGATGTTCACTGACTAAATTTAAAACTAAATCAGTAAGGGATTATTCCGGCGTCACTCGCTTCAAACGTTACGGTGTCGACATGTTATGATACGTTTGTTGTATTCATTTCAAATAAAAGTATGTATTTTCCTACCTAAAACAATTCGGAAGGCCTTTCTTTCGAGATGCCCACTGTGTCGATCATTTGCGTAACTTAGAAACGCCTGTAGTCACACGTATAAGCAGATGATGATGATCGGCTGCGTCGTCAGGCCTAACGTAACTTAGCAACAAATTCAGAGCATCGTTTTGTAATTTATTACACGCCACTGTTGTAAGTATTTGATTTTTTTTTTGCTTACTCTTGCAGTTTTATAAAATGTTGAAATATGTACTAATTTATTATTGCGGAATTATTTAAAGTAAAGTTGTTTGGAGGTGTGCGCCAATGAGACATTCTTCAGCGGCGGAGAATAACAATTTTATTTCTGGCGGCCGTGGTGCAAATCTGCGCGCCGAAAATTGGAGGGCAGCAGCGACATTTATAAATTCTGCATATACGTAACCTAGACTGCTTGAATAATGAAAAATAACGAGATATTAACTAAATACGCCGTGAGCTATTAGAAATTATCTAAAATTTTTCAACGCTCGTGTTTTGGTTCATTAAACTCACTCGTGATATTTACTGGCAGATAATTTCCGTCGTGTTTCGCACTCGTGAAATTAATGTCTTGCTAAATAACACTCGTGAGTTTATAGGGGGCCAGAACACTCGTTTTTGAAACAAATTATCGATAATAATTGGGATATTACGTACGATAATTTCTCTTTAATACAATGGTAGTGAACCAAAAAGATACCGGAGACTGGATATCATAGCGGAATTGTACTCATGTAGTTTTCCCGGGAAAATACGTACGTTGTTCTGTCTATGGAATCCCCCGAACAGAAAGGTTAAAAACGTCTTTCTCTTGCGTCAGATAAAAACAGTTAATAATAAACGACAAATTGAATTGAGTTACACGCACAGAAAAATTAATATTTCAGTCGTCAAACTTGATGAGCTATGCAATTCTGAAACTCAATTTCCAATTTAATTCAATAATTACGATCCTAATTCCCTGGAGTTGCACCGACAGAATTATTCGCGAAATAGTCAATAAAATTTTAAAATTGTTCAAAAGGCCAAAGGGGTGACGTAATTGGTTTAAACTATAAGCTCGGCCGGCGGACGACCCTTTGCCGTTTGATGCTCTGAAAATAGAACACGTGAAACGAGCTCTACTCGTCGGCTGTAAAGGTTTTAGAGAGTAATTGAATTTTACTTTCGCTGGTTAGAAAGCATTAAAGTTTCTAAATGTTGACCTAAAATCCCCACCTATGTTTTCCTTTCTCACACTCACGATTGAAGTTGTACTTAAACCTACACGGGCCTTAAATAAATCCGCGCGTTTGCAAGGAGGAGATACCGCAGTAGCCTACTAATAAGAAATACTAATCATATGATAAAAAAAAAAAGGGACTTTTGTCCTCAAAATGGAACGAAAGCCAACAAACAACCAACAAAGAAATGGACCAGAAAACTAGATTGGTGCTTCCATTTCATAATTGCTAAAATAAAAAAAACGAATTTTATCAATTTCGACCAAAAGGATCGGACATTTACCCCAAAACAAAACTTGTTATGGATTCCCGCTAAGCTTGTCGGCCGTATGAAGTCGTGATATCAAACGCCAAGCTAATCCCCCCAACTAAGACTTTAAACGTTTAATGAAATAATTAAAAATTGCGCAGTGGGCAATTTTCATATATTTCATTTAACCTTCGAACTATTACTCGGTGGGATTCGCTTGGTTGGCGAAAGAGCTTGGCGTTGGATATCACCACTTCTCACGGCCGAAAAGCGTGGCGGGAATCCTTAACAAGTTCTGTGTTGGGGTAGATTTAATCTTCTGTACATTTGAAACGGCTGAGAAGACTATTGCGACGACTTTGTTCATCCGTCCGTCGCTTTTTCAACTTAGGACGGTACCACAGAGACAAACGGTGTTCACTATTAAATATAGCAGCAAAAATTGATTAGTTTAAATACCCGGCAAATTAAATTATTGTTGCTTCTTTATAGCTAACTGGCTTTCATGACGTAACACAAAGAAATAATAACATTTGATTGTCGAGTTTAACCACTACAGCAAAAAACGCACCCGTAAAAACAAAAGGATTTCGTTACCGACACACATTAACTCCATTTAAAATAACTTCGATACCGTGTTGCATGGATGAATAGGCCTACTCTCGACCAAATTCTGCCGGTTAGCTGTTATTTACGAAATTAAAACGGCTGGTAAAAAAAAAAATAGGCCTAAAAGTGAAAGCTGAAAATTAGGCACCTCTAAGGTCCAGTAGGCAACGTAAATAGGTTTGCATCTGTATTTATTTAATTCTTGTTGAGCCTTTGGCTTTCCGTCTTTGTCAAATTAGTGTAACCATTGCAAAATGAATTTTTTAACCAATTCAAGTGTCCAACAGTTTGAAATTTAAAATGGTTTTGTTGCCAAATTGCCCATCGCCTAAGTTTCCGTGAACCCCTCAGATATTAAGCAGGATAACAATTTTCTAATGGTAAATAGGGTTTTTAAAAATAGATTTCTTATAACTTCGTTTATTCCGTATCGGTAACAGTTTATTACTGTTATTTTGTGTGCAGTTATACCACATTTCTGGAATAGGTTATAACACAATTAACAAATTTCCACAGAGCTCTCATCTTGCTTGCGTCACCAAATATGATAATTTTTTGTGTAATGCTTCTTTAATGTTTTTTTTTTTTTTTTTGCAAGGGTTTTCATTTCCGGTTTTCATTTTACCTACCACCGCTAAAACCAAGGTGGAGAGATAGACTTCTTTACAGACGTTGAGCTGAAACTAATAATTTTGCACCATATTTTGGCCCAAAGCCGAACGGCCTAACCTCACTGTCCTGCTTCAGTGAAATGTCCAAGAGCCTGGACGTCATCTCAATAATTGACCATACCCCAGGATTAAGAGCGAATCCCTTTCAATCAGCCCGGCAATTGGTGCAATGCTTGCGCAGTGTCTTGCCCCGGAAGGAAGTTGGGGGAAGCCAAGGTCGCGTTTGGATGTTGGGGGGGGGGGGGGCGGGCCCCAGCACACGGCATTCCTGTCCATTGTGTCACTGACTGCTTCTGTACACATGACTGGCTTAGCTAGCTTTTTCCTATTTGCCCAGCGGCGATGCTGAGCTAGTGGAGCCGGATGCGGCCACGCAACGCAACTCCCTACGCATACACCAATCCAATTACGACACCTTACACGCGGTTTAAAATTGTGGAGATGTGAGCCGAGCCCACAAGTAGTTTCCAGGAAGAAAATAGGATATTAAAAAAAAATTGAGTTGCCTTCTCATTGCTGACCTGTGTGGTCATGTTCGGTGCTAGTTGGAGGAGTTAAATGTTAAACAAAATGACAGTTTTTAATTTAAAAAAAATTACATTGAAACCGTCTGGGATAAATCATTTAATTAGGCTACTCATATATTTGTATTTTTTTTTCAATTTGTGCATCATTATATTTAGCGTTTATTGTGACCAGGTTATGACCCGGGGTGCACCCCCCCCCCCCCCGCACCCACCCACTGACTGTTGATACTGAGGGACTTTAATAATACCTACAATAATGTAAAATAACGAACTTCCTAGCGCTCTAAAATACCGTTTTATACTACTAGCAAGTACTAGTAAAAATACTTTTAGTAATGTTATAAGTTTTGTTACAATATTTATTAGAATTTATGTATATACATTTTTCGTCAGCCACACGCGCCTTCGTGCTTTTTGAATGTATACACGCTGTGCACTCGTTGCTGATTAATTTGTATTATTATTATTATTATTATTATTATTAAGAATTATTTTATTTTGTATTCGTAATAAAGTAATGAAATTATAATAACAATATTTCTACGAATAATAATTTACGTTTAAACAAATTACCAGAATTGGTTTACAACCAACGACCACTTCGGTAACCCGTATCTGCAAGCCTGATGTCCTCATTCTGAAGTTAGTGGCGCCCCCAACATTTTGGGCTACTTTACGTCGCGTTCCCCATCTCGTTAATGTCAGAGGTTTACGGCCAAGTGAAAGCTGCGAGCCCGACTTAAATTTTTAATGCCACGTCTCACGAGTACTTTAACAACCACGGTTTAATTCTGAAGAAGCGGGACTTATACGATAATGGCCGGTTCCAACATTATTACGCAAACAGTCCCTAACGACGTCTTTCTCCTTAGTCGCGACAACCATCGCCGAATAATGTTTTAAGGCCAAACTCATAAAGGAAACTCTAAGTGAGGTCGGTGTCGTCGAGACGTGGCGTGTCCGATTTTGTTTGTTGTCAACATCGCCTGTGGGAACAAAAATGACTTGAACTTAGGCATGATTGATAAGTGATAACAAACATGGGTTTGTAAACCAAAAGAGAACAAACAGCATGCCATCATGTTTGTTTACCCCGAGACTTAGGCTTGAGAACGTAACGGACACTTGTAAAGTTTTAAAACACTGACTAACATTGTGTCCTAATTTGCCTTTAGGTTATGTGCATACTCGTATTATTTTAGTTTTCGTCTATCTTCACGTTCTTGGAATTGTTTACCTAGTGCCATATAGCTGCTCTGGAGAACTTCAAGTCCAAATTCGTATTTCCACCTCTGCACGCAAGTACTTGGAAGGAGTCTACTTCTGTTCATGATTAAACCACGCGCAATGGCTGCTTGCCGTGACGTCACCATGAGTTAGCCAATGATGAACGAGAACAACGGCTGTTTGGCCGTCTGAGTGGACAGCCCAGTCACGTGACATGGACGTCACAGCAAACAGCCACGGCGCATGGTATAGTCATGATCAGGATTTAATAGAACGGGTTAAAATTGATGGGGTTAAAAACGAACGATGGAAAGGTCGATGACCAATGAAAATGGAGTTAAAAATACTTTCAAATAAACGAAAAACACACTGAAGCCAACATTGTGTTCTTTGTGTTCTACGTATTCATCTCATTGTCATCCCTGGTAATTTGCAAGTGTCCAGGACTTTTAGGACTTTCCTAAATTCAAAGAAGACCTCAGCCGCTCACCAATGTAGTACACAAAATTTTGCAAATTGTAACATCACCAGTGAAGCATCGGACTTTTCGACTCCAGGAGGTTATTTTGTTTTGTCTGAATCCACCAATCAACGATGGCGAACAGCAGTTGTTCTTCGCTAGCATTATTTACGTAAACGTAAATTGGTGGATTGGTGTAATCGGCTGCTGAGCCTAGGCCATCAGTTTAGGAACGTGCTCTCTGACGTCGACTGCAGCAGAAAGCTGTATTGACCCCCGCCCCCCCCCCCCCCCCACAAAGCTCGCATTGAACTACAAATGGGCCTTTAATGAGTTGGCACTGTTCCTTCTAGGGTTAATACAGCTTAACAAGTTAGCAGCGGTCTCGACAGCGTCAAGTTCGCTTAGTGGTCTGGTGCATTGGTGACTCATTATAGTGTCCGCGGCCTATCTTGTGTTCGCTGCAGAAGGAACACAGATAATCGATTGCACGTTTTTAGTAGCTTAGTGCCTTACTGATATCCAAGATGGTTACAAAAACAATGGCGCCCGTCGATTAAAGCCACTTCCTCCAGGAAGACGTAGCCGCTCATAAAATACTTGCAGGACTCAATATACGCCGCGCACACAGTAAGATGAGTGAATTTTTTTCGTCATCACTGGTGCTTCCTCGTCATCCTATGGCTTCATTGTGCTCTTCCTTTGCCCCTAAGAATTTATTTATTATTTCTTTTCCTTAACATTGTATGAAATGTTGCCACCCTGCGTGGAAACTCAACAGTTAAGTAGGAAAACCGTAAGATCGGTTCTATTGCGCTCTTCCTTTGTTTCTAATAAATTACTGCCAATTTAATTTGTTTTTATTAACATTGTCTGAAGTTTTGTCATCCCTGCGTGGAACTCAACGTTCAGGTGAGAAAAAATTTAAGGTGGGGCTCCATTGTGCCCTCCTTTGTATCTAATAATTTATTGCTAATTTCTGTTTCTTAACATTGTATGAAATGTTGCCATTCCCTACGTGAAACTCAATGGTTAAGTGGGAGAAACCGTAACATTGGCTCCATTGTTGGCACATTGGCTCTACCTTTGTTTCGAATAATTTATTGCGAATTTTAGTCCCTTCACATTGTCTGAAATGTTGCCATTGTACGCGAAACCAATGGTTAAGTAGGAAAAAGCTCTCAAGACAGAAACAAAGGACTTGACATTTATTGCTAATTTCGTTCCTTTAACATTGTCTGAAATGCTACCATGCCGCCTTATTGAAACCCAACGGTTAAATAGGGGGAAAAAAGTAAGATAGCCTGAAACAAAGGACCTCATAATTTATTGCTAATTTCGTTCCTTAACATTGTATGAAATGTTTCAATCCCTGCGTGAAATCCCAACGGGTAGCTTGGGGGCATAACAAGGGAACCGGGGGCAAACAATAGAGAACGTTCCCAAAACTGGAAGGGAAAGTTGCGCCAGCCTAGCAGATCGATGAGACATTGATTACCAATTCGGCAGATCGAAAATCACCTGTGAATTGCGACAATTTGACAGCTAAATTGGCGTGACTTCGTGCCAAAGTGACTCATTGACGATTGCCCTCCCTTTTCGGTCCATGCGTCTGTCTGTCTGTCTCTAGACCTGTCATTACAGGTGCTAATAAAACAGACTTTGTTGTGTCAGTTGGTTGGTCGGAGTTTCCCCGCTTTCCCCTCCCGCTACGTAACGTAAGTAGCTTATGTTGAATGTTTCCATAGCAACTCTACTCAAATAATATACAGACAGCAACGCTGCAACGCATATTCGATCCCAGATACGAGGTCTGTTTTCGCCTGTTGGTGGGACTGGGAGTTAGCAATAGCGTGTTACACCTCTAAGTACCTTGACAAGAATAGATTCGGTGAAGTAGATGGAAAATTCTTTTAAATAATCACAGGCGGACAGGCAGGTATGCAACATTGCAGTGTTCGGTGTCAGCGAGAAATGTACAGCAACACTAACAATAACTTGTTTCGTGTTATCCGAAGTATGGGTAAAATCTTGAGATAATGTATAAGATATAACCAATAAATACGGATGCAAACCTGTTGCCTTTTGGGCTTATATATCAGACTACCTGAGCGAGGAATTGAACCCACAACCTTTGAAACCAAAGTCCTACCGGTGAGCCATACTGACGCTGACAGTGTATGGCTCACCGCTAGGACTTAACGCTTTTGGTTTAAAGGTCGTGGGTTCGATTCCACGCTCAGGCAGTCTGACGTAGAAGTCCAAAAGGCAACGTAGATAGGTTTGCATCCGTATATATTTAACCTTTCTTGAGCCCTAGTTTTCCATCCTTTTTAAGATAACCAACGCAGAAAAAGGTAGAGCTGAAAATTGTTGTGGTTTATCAAGATTTAACGTTGCAAAAGACCTACAAAAGTCCAATTTTAAACCTTAATCTTGCTTTTCACTTAAGGAAGACCAAAAGGATTTACAGACTATTTTTTTTTTACTGCAAAGATCAAACCAGTGCGTTTAGAAATTGGCTAAATTAATAGGCCTAATTTAATTTCTTAGCCAAAATGCAGAAATTGTAGCAAAATAGCCAGGGTTGTGAAAAACCCGGGTTTTTTTTTTTAAAAAGCCCAACCGGGATGGGGTTTTTCCGGGTGTTTTAGGGTTTTATCAAGTTTTGCTGTTTATTGGTTTTGATGCGTGCTGAATTTTTTTTAAATGTTTTATGCACTCAGCTCTGTTTCAACTCACTTATGTCAGTTTTCGGCGATGTCAGTTTTTCAGTTGCGCGGGTACAAGCTGCTTTGGATCGACTTCGACCAAGCCATGCTGTGGGCCCGGATGGATACTCTGCATTCCTTTTAAAAAATGTTAAACAGGAGTTAGTTAATGCCTTTGTTTTCATCTTCTCGCTTTCGTTTGAGCAGCGAAAACTACCTTCTGTATGGAAACGGCTACCATCGTGCCTATCTACAAAAAGGGAAATGCATCGGATCCAAATAACTACCGCCCAATAGCTCTCACCTCGGTTGCCTGTAAAGTCATGGAGTCAATTATCCGTGAGGATGTATTGGTTTTTTTGGAAGCAAATGACTTGTTAAATCCTGATCAATTTGGCTTTTTGCCAAAGCGTTCCACCACGATGCAATTATTGTTAGCACTGGATAAATGGAATAAAACCAGCACTGGATAAATGGACTTCGAAGTAGACGTCGTCTACTTCGACTTCCAGAAGGCCTTTGAATCCGTGGTGCACAGCAAACTGCAATTTAAATTGGCTGAAATTGGAATCTGTGGAACACTGTTTGCTTGGATCTCTGATTTCCTTTCTGGGCGAACGCAGCGGGTACTGGTTGCGCAAGCTTTCTCATCATCACTCCCTACCATCAGTGGGGTTCCTCAGGGATCCGTACTAGGACCCTTGCTTTTTGTAATTTTTCTAAATGACTTAACAAATGCACGTACAACAACTAACAAACCAAAATTCAAATTCGCCGATGATCCTAAGATTGGAGATGAGGTTTTGGATGAAACTGGCTCCAAATTCCTTTCTTCCCAGATTGGCACAGTGACTGAGTGGTCGGAATGTTGGCAATTACCACTCGCTACATCAAAATGCTGTACGTTTCATGTTGGCCGACAGAACTTAAAACATTCGTACTATCTGGCTAATTGCAAGCTGAATTCAGTGCAATACATTAAAGATCTAGGCATCAATTTCAACTTTGACCTTAGTCATCCATCCACTGTAGGCTGATAACTACTTCAGCCTTTGCCAGACTTGCAATTGTTAAGAGGTGTTTTGTGTCCTCGAATAGGCATACGTTGGTTTGGGCTTTCAAGGTATATGTGCGACCACTGCTGGAGTATGCGAGTCCAGTGTGGTCGCCTTACCTCCTTCAGGACATTGATAAGTTAGAATCTGTCCAACGGTATTTTACGCGATCATTGCGTGGCCTGCGCAACAGTTCTCCTGGCCAACGTCTGAGGTTACTTGGCCTCGAACCACTTGAGTTGAGGCGCTTGAAGGCCGACCTAATGTTGACATTTAAAGTTCTTCATGGTCTGTTGCCTGTAGAATTGCCTTTTTTTTTACTTCTGCACTACGGATATTACTAGGGGCCACTCTATGAAACTGAGGGTTCCGAAGTGCAACTTGGACTGTCGAAAATTTTTTTTTGCAAGTCGAGTAGTGGCTCCTTGGAATTCCCTCTCCGAGGCTGCAGTCTCTGCTCCATCTCTGAGTGTCTTTCGGCGGGAGTTGAATTGTACTGACCTCTCGAGTTTTCTGAAAAGATCATATCTGTGATGCCGCATTGCACTTTAGTGGGACCAGTGTCAGAGGATGCCCCCGCAACCCTTCTGGATCCTACCCCCTAAATGGGGGGAAAACCTTTATTATTATTTATGAACTCCTTTTGAAATTCGGTTTAGTGAATTGGTAGTTCACTAGGAAATATAATTATTAAGTATCTTTTTATTCATTTTACTTCGCTCTAAGTCATAACTAAGTGATATCTCCCTTTCAACTAAGGATCTGGGTCAGTCGAAGACCAACTGTTGAAAAAATGATCTCGGTAACACCTTTTTTTCAAATAGTAACCCCTAAAATAAAAAAAATAAAACCACTTACTGGGTTTAATACCGGGTTTTTTCACGTGGATTTTTTTGTGAAAAAACCAAGTGGGTTTTCTTGGGCTGGGGAAAATCACAACAACCCTGAAAATAACCGTTATGGCCTAATTCTCCAACATGGTAAAAGAACTAAATAATAGATATGCCCAGGTAGATATTTGGGATCGTCAAAATGTCACTCTGAAACCCAAAGGATTATGCTAAAAGAATGAAATATTTCCTTGCGGTACCGTAACGAAACAAACTCAAATTAGACTGGGTCAAAAAGAGTTTTCAAGACAAACAGAACTTCCCTGATAACGTGGCATTGTGGAACCGTTGCAGGTTTTAGCAATAGGCCTAATAAAATGTAAGGCGGGAAAAATACAATGACGTCTTTGTAGTTTGTCACTTGTCAGCCGAGTGGCGCCAAATTGGTTTGTCAGCTGCACTTATCAGTTTGGTCTGACCTGAGTGCACAACGCAGGTGGTACTTTCTTCGTTCCGATGTTTACTTTTCACGTGATGAGATAACGTCCGGATGAGTGGGTGGAGCTGAGGGGGGGGGGGGGGGTAGTGTCTCAACGAGACGTAAGATCGTTTATAGTATGGAATCGGCGAACCGATGACTTCGGTAGTTGTACTTGTTTTATTTCGCTATTAATGTGACATGGGGAGTCGGTTTCAGTTTGTTAAATTTTACGTGCTAAATCACGCGATCGTTTGGCCCCATTGGCCATAAGATACAGGTTATTACGTTTTGTACCTGATGAACGTGTACTCGAGCGGGTCCACGACATTTAGATCTCGGACAATTCGGTCCTTAAATTAGAGATTCTGCAAGTATTCGACCCCGTACAAAAATATAACTACGAAAATTCGGTCCCACAAAAAAAAAAATCTCCAGAAAAGGCAAGGACGCGTGTTTACGCAACGGCTCGCCCTTGCATTCTCACAGCTGGATGCTAGAAATTATCCGAAATTCCAAAATGGCGGTGGGTTTAGCTTTGTCGACTCGCAACGAAAAGAGTCAATAATGCTAGTTCTGAAGCGACCGGGAAGATAATTTCGTCAAGAGAAATTATTTATTTTATTGTCACGGATTACAAGACTTGGGAACGACGTCGGTTTTAAGCTAATCCAGGCAGCGTCGTTACCACGGCAACAGTTTCTTTGCCATAGCGATTAAATTCTAGCTGCGAGAATGCAAAGATGAGTTGTTCGTAAATGCACCCTAAGTATATTATACAAATAAATGGTAACAAGTTGAGCTCCATAAAGTACTACAAAATCTGTCTTCAATTTGTTACCGCTTGCACATCAATCATCCTCAGTGCAATCGAAACAGTCCGAAACTCAGTGCTGCGAAATTTGAAGAGTTGATCTAAACCATGCGCAATGGCTGTTTGCCGTAACGTCACCATGAGTTAGCCAATGACGAACGAGAACAACGGCTGTTTGGCCGTCTGATTGGACTAGCCCAGTCACGTGATACGCACGTCACAGCAAACAGCCATGGCGCGTGGTACACACTGTACCACAATGTCACCCACATCTTTAACATTAATAATATAACTTAGGACCATATTGTCATAGTTGGTCCTCAACTTTTATTTTTTAACTCCGGTATTTTTTTTTTTTTTACTTGGGATCAAATTGTCGCTGGTAGTCTTTTCGTTGGCTACGAATTATCCGGCACCCGCTCGAGCACAATTAAACAGTGTTTTTTTGTTTTTTTTAAACATTAACTTGAACGCAAATACTTTTTCGAACTGATAAATTTATAGTTGGGTCAGCGTGGACGTCTCCTCATTCCCAACACGGCGCCATTGTGATCACGTAATTAATTTTTAGTAGCCGTATTTGTCTACTTTTGTCAAATTTTACTCAAAACTTCCTATCCTGCCTTAAGGTGTGCCATTCACTCATATGCAAAGCGCAAGGTAGGAACCACGGAAGAACGTCCCCAGAATAAATACTACATAACTTAACAAATAAGAACAGCAAACATCAGCATTTATCTTGTCACGACAAAGCCAAACTAAACTACGAAAACAAAACTAACAAAAAAACAATTCAAATAACTTTCCATTTTGTTTACACTCTGCTCTCACATTTTCCGAGCGTGTTTTCAAAAGTAACGAACGTGTTTGGAATTCCGTTAATGTTTAACTTTGCAAGTTTGAGTATTAAACATCCAACTGTTTATTATTCTTCGCAGCAGCACTCACTCGCCCTGCTTTTATCGTAAAATGGAAATTTCCAAAACTGAATACGTTAAACTTAATTACATTGGCTTATTGATTTTTGGGGCGTGGCATTGGAATCCCACTTCGTTTTGTAATCGAAACAACGGGAATAGAAGAAAAAATATGTTTTAAAAATACAAATGATCTATCTATCAGGCCGTCAGTCCAAATTAAAATGCCCCCCCCCCCCCCCACCGTCCTCCTCCAAATTTTCATTCAAGTCAGAGCTTTTTAAAGGAAGCGTGCAAAATTCTAGACTTTATCTGATGGGTTGATACTACGATAGGAAGTTTCCCGTTCGAATCCCAGGGTTTGCTTTTTCCTTTACTGTAGGGACAAAATTAAGCCGGTTGATTCATGCCGGAAAAGAAAGCCACGGGGAAAAGGCTGGAAAAAACAGCCGTAGGAAAACGAAAAGGCCACGGTAAAAAAAAAAAGCTAAATTATTTCCCCGATTATTGCTTTTTTTCGTGTTGATGTTTTTGTTATAGTTTACGTTAGGTTTGGTCAGTTGCCTTCGCTTGAATTTCACCAGGCAGGCAAAGAAAGTTTCCGGAAGGTACACCAGGAAACGTATTTTTTTGCGGTTGTTTTTTCCTTCAGCTTTTTTTTTCTAGTTTCGGTTCACCTACAAGAGATGTTTTCTTAGACGACATACGGCTCCAAGTAATTACGTATCCTACCACAGAAAAAAAAAAAATCCATCCAAATTTTAATTTCCGTGGCTATTTCACTGATATTTCCGATTTCAATAGGATTGCAATTCCAACTGATTTTTCGCGTCTGGTATTTCAATTCAAAATAAAAAAAAAAGGAACTTTATAATAACTGTTAGGTCGAAAATAGGCAAGAGGCCGACCAAGCCATCTAACACGTCACAGAACACACACTAGATCACAGCAGTAGCTCGGATTATTACAGTTTTGGGAGCATGCGTCATTCCAGGGGAAGAATGTATTAATGGCATAAAGGTGATCCTCCACCAAATGAGTTTTATCTCAAGACTCCAGCACGGCAGCGTCGTTGTCATGGTATCCATAGTATCCGAGCCAGCGCAGAGGACTTCCGTTGCGTCTCCGAAAGCGTTTGCGAATCCAGTTTGGCCAGTTTCGCACGCTCGCAACACCCTCACGCAAACAACGGAACAAATCTTGAAATCTACAATCAGTTACTTACAATATTGTTCACACTGAAATCCCTGATTATTAGAAGACAAAACACAGAAAAGAATGGCGCAGCACTAATTCACATCATCAACAAACGTTATTTCTGCGAGAAGCTCGTTTAAACTTGTAAAGCTTGAACCGAATCAGGGGAACCAGTGCAGGATCGAGCCCTAACGGTCGCAGCTCGATAGCCCTCTCGTGAGGGAGTCCAGTGTCAACAAACGCGTTCTGTCGTTATTTTTAATCAGCGCTGCAGTCGCGCCGCGAGTCCTCTCACCTAGGGGGCCGACAAGGGCTGAAATCTCGTAGGTTCGCTTTCTGACTTCAGATTTGCAAATCTTTGTGAAATCTGAAAATCATTGCAAATCCGACAAATCAGTGCGAATCAAAACGAAACCTGCAAATCAGCTTGCAATCTGCAAATCCAAGTGAAATCTTCAAATTCGAGTGAAACCTGCAAATCGTTGCAAATCCAGTAAAATCTGCAAACAAATCCACACAAATCAGCAGAAATCTGTAAAATCGTCATGGAATCCGTAAATCCAAGCGAAATCTTGCAATTCGTACAAATTTTGCAAATCCGCGCAAACTTGAAAATCAATGAAAATCTGCCAAACTATTGTAGTGATTTCGGATTTGCCAATGTCGTACACTTTTTCCGGGTTTGTCGGAACCCTCGCCTCTCAAGCAAATTGTACGGCACAGACTCGGGACGTAGCAACTGTGGAGCGAGCAATGTACTAGCAATTATAGTGGAGCGCTTCGTCGGGCTGTTGCCCTTTTTTATTTCCGTGTTTTCAAGAACTTATACAAATCTTAACACTATTAAGTCCAAGCAGTTACAGTAGCGGGCTACTTCATTTAGTTTTTATGGCATCATACATCTTTACGATACCTATACGTAAACTAAACGATAACCGTATGACCACCAATGGTTACTTTCACTTTAAATTAATCGCAGCTGCCCTTAAAATAGAGCACTCATGTACACATGTGCAGCTGTTCACAAGGAAGTGTAGTCATTTAACACATATGACTTACGGATCTATTTTCTCGGTAACAAAGGAGCTTCCAGAATCGTCATACAGATATCTATATAAACATTATTTCGTAGTAGGTACTATAAATAGTAACTTACCAAACGCAAGGTCGAAGTTCAGTAAACCCTCGTGGTGAAAAAACATAGGAACACCGCTTCTGGGCATCGATGGCTTCCGTACAAAGAAACACTATGTGATATTGCATTTGTTCTAGAATAGTCGTCATAGAAGGACTGTAGCTTTTTGACGCGCACCCAGCGTTAGCTATGGAAGGACTGTCGTTAGGTTTTCCTAGAGTAATAGTTTAGTGTTTTTTTTTTTTATTATTATTTACAAATATAAAACTGTCAACAAAATGTAAACTAAATGTTTGAATGAATATTGCCACATTCAAAAGTATTTTACAAATGCATATCAATGTAATGCACCCTTTGAATAGTGAGTTACACTACGGAAAACGCTGTCCACTGACCGTGACCTACACACCTTTTGTACACGCTCAGCTTCCACAATTTTGTGCACTTCGCCAACCAAACAACAAGAAATAAAATATATACTACTAGTAGGGTATACCAGTAGAGTAGAGGCTGAGTTGGTGTACTGATTATATACTGATTACACAGTACTAAATTCGTCTCGCGTCAGGTGCACAGTGTCTTCAGGAATCTATGGGGGAAATACCAAAAAAAAAAAAGCCACGTAATAAAGGCCTGGAAAAAAAGAGTCGTGGGGGAAAAAA
The DNA here is from genome assembly GCA_023313725.1 of Lithobius niger. Taxonomy (NCBI): domain Eukaryota; kingdom Metazoa; phylum Arthropoda; class Chilopoda; order Lithobiomorpha; family Lithobiidae; genus Lithobius; species Lithobius niger. Next base: position 2,481 of record JAHWFP010050565.1, on the reverse strand, counting down.
AAGGCGCAGAATAATATGTACTTTCCTGGTGAAAACCCTTTGCCTGTGTGGTAAAATTAGAACCAAAGCACCTAATCTACAACAAAAACAACAACATGGAAAAGAAAAACAAATAAACCGACAAAACAATTGAGCTTTCTTTCAAGCGGCATTTTTTAACCTTAGGGGCTTTTTTTTCAGCCTCTTTTCTTTCCTTCGTTTGTTTTTTGTTTTGTTTGTTTTATCGGTGGTTTTTTTTTTGGTCTGCGTCCGCTCTTCAGAGTGTAATTCGAAATACGTTAGTGCTCAATTAGAAAAATATTTTGCTCTTAGGAAAATTTGCAGTATGGTATTTTTTTTGCTGTTTTGGGGGGAAAAAATATAGGAAAAACCAACACTATGGAAGGCGAGATGAATCAAATAAAATTCGTAATGATGACTGCCCGTGACACCCGATTTTTTGCTCCTCTTCAAGTTAGTTTACAGCGAGTTAACCAGTGACCAACCAAACAGTACAGTGACTCACAAACCAACATTTTAACGTCACGCAAGCTCGAATTGTGTTAGTGGACAGCCTGCACGCTTCTCTGCCTCGATTCGATGTCGGGCGCCATTATGTAAATAACTCATCATCACACGCTGCGCTTTCTCTGTATCCTGGCAATAAAAATGAATATAAAAAGGGAAATATAACGTTTCCATGACAACGACAGTGGGGTTGCAGCTTGTCACTCTAGCTTAGTTCATTACTAGTAAGCACGTCGGATTTGAAGTTGGTATCCTGGATATGTGCACCATGCGGTTTCCCCCCTTACTGACTTGGGCTTTGTCCAACAATGGGCTATTATATGGAATGCAGTATGAAGCACAGGGTGGGGGTAAGGGAAGGAGAGGTTAGTTTTGCATATTGAATAGAAGGGGGAGGGTTAAAAGAGAAAAGAGGGTTAGGAATTTTACCAGGTGAAAGAGGTGAATAGTTCACACACCAAACAGAATCGATGGTATGTTGCTGTCGTCAAAGTATTTTTAAGCTTCAGCTTTCACACATACTGATTTTTTTTGTGTGTGACGCGGACTCTGGTCTTGGAATAAAGACCTACGCGTCACTCTGTTGGTAATGCATAATAATAGTATCAGTAACGTCGCAACGGCTGAACTGTTGGTGTATACCCGTTTTGCTGAGTCCCGTTTCGCCGTATCATTTTTTTTTCTAAATTGCCTTGCAAGTATGAATGCTTTTCTTACTTTTTTAATGTTACATTTTTGAAGAATATAGATTTTGATTCAGCGAAACAGTAACGACCGAAGTTGTGAAAAAAATTGTTGTAGAAATCGTTATAGAAGGAAAAGACATGGTTTTCTGATTCGGAAATTCCCGTTTCGCCGAAAAATACAACGCCGATTAAAATTCGGCGAAACGGGACTTGGCAAAACGGGTATACACCTACAGTTCAGCCGTTACGACATTACATTGCATTTGGGAGATTGTTGATGATGGTTTTGTTAAATTGTTGGTGAAAATTACGTGTATGTTTGATGCTCAAAATAGCATCAGCATCCTAGTCCCCAAATTCAGTATTATAAATTCAGAAAATTCAGACAATTTGCATGGACTTTACAACTGAACTGAATTTCTACGGTGGGGTGGAAAAAACCAATAAAAGCAAGGAAAAAACTTGTTAACGACAAACCTTTTGTTACGCCCAAGCCCTCCTTGTTTACTCGACACATTTTCCGAATCGATCCTGATTTCTATAATAGGGTGGGGCTTTTTTATTTTCCCGCGCTTTTATTTTTTTCATCTCAAAACGTGATATTTTGCATTCCAAATAAAAGAGAACGGCGCCTTCAGCGTCAAGTGCAAACTACTTTATAACGAGGTCCAATTAAGACAGTAGGGTGCGTTCGTTAGTGCGCGGGAGTGTGGGGTAGGGTGCGCGTGCAAGTCGTTGTCGTCATCATCGTAACGCTACACCGCGTTCCTTGGCGCGTGGGTGGGTCGCGCGCGGCAGCTAAGAAGTCGCTGTCCCCTTCGAACGCCGGCGAAAAAAGGAGAGGGAAATTTTCTTGAGGGAACGAGTCAAGCATCCGTTCAAAGAAAGGCTTGGCTGTGTGGTGGCCTTGGACTTGAAGTGAACGAACAGTACAGTGACCAGAGTGAATTGTACAGTAGCAGGTCAGAAACTTGGAATATACGCACGCTATTATTACTGTTACAACAGCGGCTTGTATCGCACAACATGCAGCACGCTTGAGGATTGTATACTGTAGAATGAAGGGCAGAAACAAAAACTCCAGCAGAAAAACGCTGCCATTATAAGCGGCATTTATTTATAGCATTTATTTATAGCGGAATCTAGGAAAAAAAGCCGGGGGAAAAACAGCCAAAGGGAAAAAAAAGCTGTTGAAAAAAGCCGAACGAACGTGCAGTACTGATGTGGATTATTCTAGACTAAAAGGGCAGAAATCACAAATTCCAGCAGAAAAACGCTGCCATGATAA